>JAZGTI010001111.1:13466-48644 GCA_036877585.1 Botia kubotai | reverse complement strand
ATTAGTTTAACTAATAGACAATATAGCAGGACACACAGACGGGTAAACAAATAACTTTCATCACTCAACCATAATTCAATATTAATTCAACCTATTTCTTTATAAAAAAATAATAATAATAGCGGCAGCACACCTAAGGCTGACAGGACAGTTCAATCACTCGCTGTAAAACATTTAACAAATTAGCTGTAAGTCATTTCAACTTACCATTTTACATTTTGTCAGGTGTCGAGTTGTTGTAACTTATAAAACGAAGTTAAAGTTGCTTAAGGTTCAATTTATTTTAACAAGTTAATGTAAAAACGTGTTGTCATATTGATGAGTCATTTTTATAGTGCTGTTGTGCACCCGATACTGAAAACAGTTTGAGCCTGTAAAGTTTCTCCTTTAACTTATAAAATGTGATCAGAGTGTTAACTATTTAATTTAAATATTGAGGTCCTGAGAGGACCTTAATACAAAGAGTAGATCATAGATTTTAATGTGCAAAATATACAACATTTAAACACACTGATTTACTTGCCTTCTGTTTGGTGTTGAACTGATCACAGGAAGTGACGCACGTTATTGTGTCATAATGACCGTTTTGACAAGCCCTGCTTGTACATTACAGTCATAATAATATGTCTTAGAATCACACGTCCTGGAAACTGTCATAAACATGTCAGAAATGTTATTCTTTATGTTTATTTTACATTTAATGAGATCGTTATTGTGTCCAAACAACTGACACGTTCACATGTGACATTTAAATGACACAAATATACCCATAGATGTAATGTCATAAAGTGAGAGAGTGAAGACTACATGTAATTGAAACATAATAAATCAAATAAAAGTGACAACATCAGAAAATTGAAAGCACCTGATATTTTCTGATCTTACTGTAGAATTATTTTCAGAAAATACACAGATGTCTGTTTTATTTTACCTGTTTGGAGACATCTGTGTGTGTTTCACATTTTCTAATTGTGTTGTGTTAATCTTAAGTATCTCTCTCTCTCTTTGTTTCTCACTTAACTCTATACTTTTGGTCTCTCCCCCTCACACACACATTTTCAGAAAATTAATGAGTTCATTCATAACCCGGACACAGAGAGCTCCCTTCACCCTCGGATGCGCTATTAACTGATTGCATTTCTGCGCAGATGAACTGGAGGTCCGTCCTCTGCTTCTCTCTCTCCCGCAAAGCATTGTGGGAGAAATGATGCGGAGCTGCGGGTCAGTGTGAGTCTCTCTCGTCAGCGTGTGACAAATTAACTAACGAGAAACTGCCTCCGCGTTTCCACAAACTAATTAACCCGGCAGATACTGAGACAAATCCTAATATTCCTGTAATATCACCCCGCATCTGTTTGCAGGAAGCCCGACTGTACGCATCACCTCACCTCGCTTTTAATATTGTTTTAATATTTTATTCAACACTGTACCAGATCCCACGACATTCATATTACCCTAAACGTCACTGGATGGTTGTACAGCCCTGGCACTTGAAACGTTGTATGAACGTTGTATCACTGTGATTTACAACAATTATAACAGTGAGATTCTATAGGGTTGAGATATTTATTTTCTCATCTGATAATCTGCAGTTTAATAACGGAATACGACGTACACTAAAATGATTTTTTTAAAAGTGATTTTTTACTGTGAGTACAACAACGAACTCATCAGTAACTCCAGTTCATAAAGTCTTTTGTTCAATCCGAGCCTGTGTGTGTGTCTTATTAATGATCTGTCATTTAGTCTCATGTATGATGACAATTAATTAAACGAACAATGAAAGCACAAACGGTATTGTTGATCTGGCATTTTAAATAGCCACAAGCTAAGAAATATATAATTAACCCGTATAATCCTTTAATCGTAGCTAGATTCATTAATTATTTTCGTTTTATGAATGTCTTGATTGTTATTTAATAAGAGCGGATTTGTATAACGATCATTACATGATTGTTGTATTAGGTCACTGGTACAGAAGACAGGCAGTGATGGCACGTTCTTCACCTTGTGTTTGGCCGAGACCCGATCTTTCATCTGTGAGGTCACACTGCCAAGAGCTCCACAGCCAATCAGAGAGCGAGTAAATGTCAAGATATGCAAACGAGTCTGGACGAGAAATATACAGACACGATAATGAATGATTTAGTAACACCGTGTAATTACTTTGAACTATTTTAGCGAACAAATATTTTACAATACGTAACAAAGCAGAAGTTCATGTGCATTCAAATATCAACATATGAAAATACATAAAGAGTGCGAGATATTTCTAACTGATTGAAATTACATTCGGTAAATTGTTATTAGCTCTATAATTTTAGTGTTATTTAACTGTTCACCAGATATAACGATTCACAAACAAAAAGCAGCAATAAAGATACGAGGTGTCCATATATGACATATTGAAAATGATTTTATTCGTTAATTTAATACTTTCAATCGTTATAAACATGTTCCGCAAACAAAACGTTAAGATCAGACATTTAGGAAATGTATATCGGTTTCAGCACATACAGGAACTTAAAACATATCACAAACTGACCGAATCAGAACACGTTAAGAATGTTTAATCTACACCAAACATCCTATTTAACAGCATATAACAATCATACTTCTCATTAAAATGATTTTCCCCGCTCTTGTTCACCGTTGAAGTCTCTTAATCCCTGTTATTTTCCTTTCATCCGCCTTATTTCATAAAACAGTCTTAAGATTTGAACCATGTCTTCCATAATAATAATAATAATAGTAAAGAGAGAGAAAGAGATAAAACTATACTCCCAGAATCCAGCATCCAGCATCAGGGCATCGTCACTCGTCTCCGTTTCTCCGAGGTCAAATCCAAACGTCTTGACCCGGAAATGAAAGAATACATCACAAATGTGCAGCTATAGTCTGTCCTGGATGATGACCGTTGCGCATGATTAAAACTGTCAACAGAAACTGAATCAGTTGAAATAAATTAGCAAATAAATAAGACATTCATAAATAAATACATTCACGTGCGCTGTATTCAGTTGATGACCGTTGTTTCAGTCTGTAATTCTCAGGTTTATTTCCCGCAGGTGCGCGTTTGTGTTTACTGGGGGACAGTAGTACCCTGTTAGACTTCCTAGTGCGTCACTGAGTCAGAAATGATGAGTGGATGTGGAACAGAAGAGGAACAGCACATCAAAATATTAGGTGAAACTCATGGATACTGTATGCTCAAGCGCTTTGCGGCGCAGCGACGCGATGCTCGTCCCTCTCCAAACATCAGTATCCGGGGAGCTACAAAGCTGGGGCGAGCCGGTCATGTTGGTTGGGCCAGACAACGAGGCGGGCACCATACCAGGAAAGGTGGGTTGGTAGAGGTGGGACTGAAGGCCAGAACCATTGGAGGACATGTTGGACAGGCTCATGGAGTTGTGTGGCGGTCCGGCGCCCAGACTGCACTGGGAGAGAGATTGTGCCATGGCTTGTTGTCGGCCTAGTGCGGGCGGTAACTGCAGCTGCGAGACCCCCGGCATTCCAGCCGTCGCCCAGCGGGTGTCATTCGCGTGAAAAGAGCACAAACTGTCGCCCATGGCTGCTGCGGCCGCCGCGGCGGAGGGGAACTGCGGCAGGCCGTGGTGAGTGGGCAGTAAAGTGCCCGGAGCGCGGAACACGTTGGTGGTCTTCTTGCGCTTCTTCCATTTGGCGCGTCTGTTCTGAAACCAGACCTTCAAGAAAAAGGAGAGAATTAGTCTAAGTTCACTAAATGTTGTTTAAATTCCAATAGACATGCGTGTAAAAATCTGAACACTCGTAAGTGGCCAACTATAGGAAAACTATAACATTAGATTGGCCAGTTTTTTCTTCTGGTAATGACTGTTTGACGTAAATGACTAAATGTAAACGTATGCCACTGGTAACATATATATCTTGTAGTTGTGCTTGATAGAAAAATGTGAATTGTGTTTTATTACGCTGCTAATAATATACATATATAAATATATTATAATATACATATATTAATAATATACATATACATAATAACAACCACAAATTAATCTACACGTAACAGACTTGACTTATTCAAACCTGAATTATTTTGACACGTATAGGAATAATTTGTTGTTTTGGTCACATCTATATCAAGTAAACATATTGCCTACAATTTATAGATTTCATAGACTGTTTTTCTTTCGTTTCTTCTCCTGATAAATATCACATCATCACAAAATGACGCTGTAACTGCTGTGAAATCATAATATTTAAACTGCATTATTACGTCCTCGACTTTACAACGTCAGGTGGTAAAAATGGCGCACAAGACTCGTGAAGTAAATGACGCGTGCGGTGTTTATTTCCCGGGTTCCTCAGATTTATAGAGATCTCAGCCGAGCTCAAGATGATAAACGAGCACATTCTGGCCCAAAGAGAAAAATAGAGAAAAAAGCGGAGGATCATATTAGACCCTCGAATCTCACCCCACGCAGCCAGCCGTGAAATCCAGCCTGAAATGCATCACATTTCAGAGGATAAAAGAACATGTAATTTCTCATACTATTAAAAAAAGACACAACGCGTCGTCCACACGCCATTAAGACGTGAAAGCTGACAGAACTATTTCACAAGCCTGGAAACATTCATGCAACGCGCCAGCTCAATGAACTAAACCCGGGATGTTCTTTCAAATTACTGGAGAGCAACACGTCATCGTTACGTTCGTTTATTTTTAATGTAAATAAAACAGGCCTGTTCATTATGGCGCTTATTATTTACACAGAACTCGCTCAAGACCGAACTCGGTTGATAATAATGCTCTTGGTTTTGTGTTGCACTGCCGAGAAGCTCTACACGTGTAATGAACCGCTTGTGCGTGTAATTTGAAACAAAACGAATATATATATATATATATATATATTAATGAAATATATGACAAAATAATGTTTAATAATCCCTTGCGTTTTGAATCTGTCCACCACGTGTTTACATAAAATATGAAAAAGACAATAAAATGATCCACATTAAATATAACATTTACAATTTGCAACTCTTATTAGAATAGCGACTGTTTTTTATTTGTAAGATACATCTTCACGTCCATTTGTTCCGTTTCAATATTTTGTGGTCAAATCAAGAGATGACGTACAGAGATTTATATCAGAGCCCATTCTTCACTGTTACGGAAAGCGATTTTTCTATAAACAATATAATTTTTAAACAGTGCACCCTTTTGTTAATGCTGTATTTATGATCTATTTAACAATTAATGCCAAATTATTACTGGAAAATGATTAAAACCATTTGTGCCTAATATGAAATCTCTCATTTAAATTAAATTCTTACTTCAAAAGATCAAATTAATTACCTATTTTTCCACTTTAGCATTTTCAAAGAACACAGTAATTATCTACTTATTTCCTTAATTATCTAATTTCCAGTATACATTTTTATCTCCGTATATTTGGGGAAAGTTAATTTTGTCATTTTGCAGTTTATTGTAAATATGCTACAAAACGACTTATTCCAAAAATCTAAATCTAGCTCGTGTTGTAAATGTAATACTTTCTGTTTAAACAGTTTAAGAGTTTGAAATAGCTACAAATCACCCTAAAGTCTTAAAAATAAACCCTCGATGAGAGGTTTCCACGTCACTCACCTGCACGCGTGACTCCGTCAGGCCGATCCGGAGCGCCAGTTCCTCGCGCATGAAGATGTCCGGGTAGTGAGTTTTGGCGAAGCTGCGCTCCAGCTCGTTAAGCTGGGCCGGAGTAAACCGAGTCCGGTGCCGTTTCTGTTTTTGACTCTGCTGACCGCCGGACTGGGCGGGATTCTGCTGTTGCTGTTTTTCTTGTTCCTTGCCGTTCACCGCTACACCCTGCGGGTTGGATCCAGCGTTGTTGATATCGTCTCCGGGGAGCAGCGTGGCCCCTTCCACTGCATCGGAGCCCGGGGCGAGTTCTCCGTGGTGGCCCAGGTCAGCGCCACCGCCGCCCAGCCTGCATTTCAACGCCTCCCTGTGGCTCAAAAGCTCCGCCGCGGCATCCTTCATCCCTAAAACACAGAATTGTTGAAACTGAGTTTCTTTTAGGCTGACCATAGAGATTTCTGCAAAGGAAAAACACGTGACCGCAGAAGAAACAAACAGTTCAACATTTCTTGTTGAAATAATAACTTGTTTACGAAATAACAGAAATAACACAAAATCAAAAGTCCAAATGTCTTTAGACGCACAAAATGTTCACGCTACATCTGATAAACACATCCAGCAAATCTGAGTCTTTAGATCTGTTTGAAAATGTTATTGCTGGCAAACTCCAAACCGCAACACACAGGGAAAATCCTCTTTTAAATACCTAATTCCATTCGATTGCCTTTAATATCTTGGAAAACGCCTCAATCAAATTACGGTGTAATATAATAATAAGTGATCACCCCTCCAATGAATTAGTTCACTTAAATCGAATTAAGAGAAACAGACAAATTGTCAATTTTCTGTGTTTGATTTAGATGAGAAGAGAACTCCAGCTTACAGTAGAGCGGCACACCGGAGTTTGGCGTTGAAAACTCACCGAGGCGAGCGTCCAGCAGGTCGGCGTGCGACAGCATCGCGCACCGCTCCAGGGCGAAACGCTTTTCCAAAAAAATCTCTAGGACGATTTAAAATATATATATATGGCCTAAATGAAAGCAGATTCGGTTTGTGGTTAAAAAGGAGGTTCCTTGCATTATAATGTCCTTTACAGAAACTGGGAGGCGCTTAATAGCTGAATGAATCCGTGAGCTCCTTCAAACCAGAACCAATCAGCGTTGGAGATGCTGCAGGTTCCGGTCAGCAGACGGTGACAGCCCGCCGCCTTCCCAAGTTCATTTCTCCTCGTTTTTGATTCCGGCCCTCAAATTATAGCTTTAAAATGACCCGTTCAATATTTAATAATGGTTTAATTGAGCTTTCAGAATCATTGTGGGGGCTGTGATTATTTAAGGAGAAACCGCGAATAAAATAGCTGATATTTAAACTTGTCATCCTCATAAACAACCCAAAGTTTATGACTTAGTTTTTACCTTTAGTATTTAACTGAGCACGAACTGGTTAGCTTTGCTTTTTATAGACTTATCCATAAAGTCCCTAACGAGACCGGGCTCGTAATGACCCAGTCGTGTCCTCATTATAAAGCATTTTCCTTCGCAACTCAACTGCAGCCTTAAGATTTTCCTCTGGTGTCGTTTAATCGTTAGTGAAAACAGCGGATAAGTTCCGGCCCTCACGTCTCGCCTTGTTCAGCCCTCGCCTTTTATAAGTGAAGTGAACTCCTGCTAATGTCTCAACAACGAGGTTTACATTAGCCATATCTCTCAAACCAGAGCAATTTTCAACATCATTAGGCCTTCGAGTGCCAAATCTATACGCTTTTATTACGATTATTAGCAAGATCAGTATAAATTAGGGCTGGTTTACGAGTGTTTTCACGTCGGAGTAAATGCTGTGTGGGCAAATTAGCTGCATAATTCGGTGTAAAGTGAGAATCAGAAACGTGTCAGGCGCAGACACATGGATGGAGGGAGGGGGAGCGAGAACTAACGCACCAAAATAGATACACACTTTAAACGCTCAACAATGACGAATTGTGCTCGTTGCATTGATTTCTTTTCTCCAATTGCCCGAATTAGGTTGATTTATTTCATGCAAAGAGCGCTGATCTGCTAGTGTAGCCCGATAAATGAACCCGCATTTATACCAATTAACACGATAGCTTTTGTCAGACATGGAGTCGATAAAAAACAACCAGTGTAAACAGACTCCAAGCAGATGTCCGTGGAACGGTTTAAAGAACCCATTTATGGGCGGGAGTGAATAGTCCTTTCATGGCGCACAAAGGACGCGTCCCAGCGAGAAATTTGGGCATTTTTGTGCTCTTTATTGGTGTGTATTCTAGACGCGTCTTTCACAAGCCACCTATGTGGTAATAAGACGAGAGCCCTCGACTCCACACGCCGGTCAGACGCGATTCCTGACGCGCCGGGGAAATGTATGGCTCGCTGAAAATGAGGATGGACGGAGAATGTGGATTCAGTTTGAAAACAACTGAGCCAAGGCGAACGGAGCTCCGCGCGCGTAATGGAAGATCTCGGGTTTGGTCTCACTTTGTTTTAGGGTTAACAGAGTGCTGTGTGTTTGGGCTTTTTGAGGCAGTTTGACTCTGGATACGAGCTTCCAGAGATATAAACATAAACAGAATTATTTTAGTTGATCCTGGAGTTTAATCGAGTACGCTATCTGATCCGTGTTTAATATTTATACAAAATGCGCTTGTGCATAACCATGAATGTTTATATCAGGGTTTATTGTAGCTGCTCACGTTGGTGCTTTTGGCTCCTGGATCAAAGCAAAAAAAAAAAAAACAGCAACAACTAACGCGTAATCTGGCGTTATGGCGACTGCTAACAAAACCGATCATTTAAAGTCATTAGGTTGTTTGGTTTAACCCGCCCGGTGACTATGAAACACAGTTTAGCGTGTGATTGATCGCGAATCACTCTTCAGGAGCCGCACGGTCACATTTAACATGCTGACAGACGCCTAACGACGCGTTCACGGGACGTGCAATCGAAGGACTGCCCGCCAGAGATGCTATTACTGCATGAAATATAAACTAACTCTCTGCAGACTGTGACCCTCAATTAAAATCCTTAAATCAACTGTTTGGCTTTGTGTTTATCCAGCGGGACTTTCTTTGTGCCTGGAATCAAGCGTTTCTTTGCCAATAATTAAGTTTTAGTTTGTCGCGAGCAAGGTGGAAAACCGTCGGGGTGAAAATACACCGGCTTGCTCTAATGCAATTCATTTCGTCTGTTTACCTCGTACACAATGTACAGATTGAATTTCTCTACAGAAAATTCCCGGCAAAGGGCTTTCAAGATTTATATGTGAAACACGAAGCGAAGCAAAACATTTTATTAAACGCATTTGAGGGGACACAACTGTTTCATGACCCCGCCAGTAATGAAAAAAATCTCCGTGTCCACTGAGCGGCAGGAAAAACTGGCGATCAACGAAAGATAAAAAAACACCTTACTACTACAATAGCCATACTCACTACTTACTTACTTACTTACTAGTATTACGTAAACATAATTTATCAGTGTTAAAAAACACTAATGATCGAAAAATATGAAACCAGAATTTACAACAACATCAGTTTGTTGCATGATAATAATAGCCATTGCCATTCACTGGAATGAGAAATATTAACAAACACCAACAACAAGGGATGCAGGTGATGCAAGTTTTTAAAATACATAAATCCCCTAAATTAAGTTCACAATTTGCCATAGCCAATATTGTATATTTATTTACTCAAACACATACAAATACTACAATAATAATAATAATTTGACGTTTCCATGATCAAAGTTCATAAATTCTTTGTGATGCGTTTAAGATTACAGACGTTATGAGTCAGTAATGTTTGTACCCACAAGAGAAAAATAGAAAGAGAGAGAGATGCAGTAATTTTGGAGGCGATTTAGAAGCAAAGCTTAGTATCTCTCTCTCTTTCTCTCTCTCTCTCTCTCTCTCTCTCTCTCTCTCTCTCTAGCCAGATAACAAGCCCGCATCAATCTTACACTGCATATAAATAAAAATAGACAAACAAACAAACAAACTCGCGCTCTGCCAGTTAATGCGGCGCATCTGAGGGGAAAGGAGACATTTTCACGCGCTCTGGAGATGAGGAGTGACTTCTAATAAAACCACAAGAGAAACAAATGTAATTCCGGAGCTGAGAATTACAGCTGCTCCCTCACTCTCTCATTGTGAAGCAGTTTGCAAACATGTCACCATTTCATAGCCTTCACATCCACCTCGGTGCACTAAAGTTACACAGTGCGGGACAATTAATAATTGATTTTTTTGATTGAGGCACTCAGCATAAATAGGGTTTGGTCCGCCATTTTTCTAGCAATTGTGACTATATGAACAGATGGGAATCACACAATTTCACTTTAACTTAGCAAACTAAAGGGAAATTATTGAATTATATTCATAAATTAAAATTATTACAATACGTCATTATTTAAATTTAAAATTAAGTGTATGAACTACTTTCCACCGAGATGTCCCCAAAAGGAGATTTTTGCCGTTTTGTTAAAAAACAGTTTTTTTTTCACTATAGCACCTCATAGATTTCAATTGCTTTCAGACGTGAATGAGTATATTTTAATCCCCACATACAATCTGACATTATACGACTACAAGCTCAGAAGTAAACTCAAAGTTTTGGACGTTAGTATTTGGGAACCTCAAGTATATCCAAACCTGTGCATGTACACACACGTTGGGTTTCTATGCATTGTGGGTACTTTCCATAGACAAAATGACTTTTATACTGTACACAGAAACCTTTTTTGCAGTTTTACATTTGCAAAAACGTCATTAATATATTTAATAATTAATTTCCATAATTTCCTTCAATTTTATTGGCTAGTCCCCACAATGTAGGTGTGTGTGATTATTGTGGTTACATTTGGTCGCCACAATAGAACCACACACACCTGCGCGCAGGAATGTGATCACGTGTGTGTATATTCACTCAATTAGAATCGTAAAGAGAAAATCGATCGTTCATCTGCAGAAATGCAGGTTTAACAAATTAGATTCTTGTTTGGCGCAGGTGATGCGGTCACAGTCGCGGATTAAAGGTAATAAGTTGTTGTGCTGTATCTGTGAGGGTGGGGGGAGTAAATGAAGAACTGCCCCCTCCATCCATCCATCCATCCATCAGGTGCGGTTCCTCCGGTCGCGCGGGCAGGTATAGCGCGCGCCCGCAGCCGCATCTCATGCTTCAATTAGAGGCGCTGCCCTCCGAACGGACTCGATTAGATCGCGATTCATCCGAAAGAAATATAATTACGCCTCCAAATAAAATAATCAGCATTGAAGAGCGATTTCCTTAACGACATGGAGCGGTTGGGTGTCACGGAGCGACGGCGCCTCATTAACGCTATAATGAGGCTTCGAAGTGAACCCGGTAATCATCGAAATCCGTAGAATAAAAACCGAGCCAAACAGAACCGAATTCATCTGCTTCTCTCGGGCAAAACACCCACTTAGAGTTTAAGTACTTAAATACAGACGCTGAAGAAAAATGAGACTCGATCACAAAACTGAGGAACGTCCATTCAGTGATTTACGCCATTAGGAAAGAAAACAACAATAAAACACAACCGTCTACATGTTACTGGAACGCTTCATATTATACTGGCCATTGGCCTGGAAAGGTATTTGGATCTTTAGGCTAAAAACACGAAAATAATTTATATATATAAATTATTAAATAAATATGTAATAAATAATAAATATATATAATTGCATTATATAACACACCGAAACAAGTGGCGTTTTATTATTTTACAAACTTAAAATAATTTTGGTTTTAAACTACACTACACATAGAACTACACATAGCTGCTGTTTTAAATTATGGCTAAATCTACAGTCGATAATGTGACATTGTTGTAATAAAACACTCAGGTGAAGTTTGGATTTACTAAAAACATCTTGTGAGCAGTTGGTTAATTGCAAAAATGCTATAAAAGTGCAAAACATGTTGGCTGCCACTTGAATGATTCTTTTTGTAATTCATTTATCTCCACACATTTATAGTTTCACATGAAAATCTACTCACATAAGACTTTTGTGATGGGGAAGCGGCTCCAGTCAAATAAACAACAACAGAACTATGCAATATTAAAATGCATTAAAACAAGGCAATCAGAGCAATCATTATGAGAAATATTGTAAAATACATGAAAACACGTTTACCTGGTTAATCCTGATGGAAATGTCTTGGGCTTGGGGGGGAAAAATCAGTGGTAATACAACACATTTAAACTTTCAAAGCCCTCCTAAACAGTAAGAATTTGGATGATGCAATTATGTTGCATTACACAGCATGTGATAAACATGCAACATTAACAAGCAAGAGCTGGTGCTCCAGTGCATGCCATGCGCTGCAGCAGCTGCATCAGTGAATGTGTCCAGTGGAGGTCACTGTCTTTAAACAAGAGCCAGAAACGTTCTTGTCATGCATCATTCACTGTCTTCTGTCTTATTACACTTTTAAGCACTAAGCACGACCACAGCTGAAATCAACGACAACTTCTATCAAACCAAAAAAGCATCAAGATTTCTCCGTTCCTGACAGCAGTTCTATAATCTAATAATGAGTTACACTGTAACAGACTGGAGATAAAGCAGCCAATGAGACGCATGAATATTTGATGAATATTCAGTATTCACAGTATGTACATGTCAATAATGAAACAGAAGACGTGTTGTAACAGTAAAAAGAAACTTTATTTCATGATCGTGTCAATGTTTAACACAGAAGAGAAAGTGGTGCATTATTAACACAAAAAAACAGTCAAACAGTTATGAGCAAACAGTCACTGTATCGCTCTGCTCCTAAAACACTAAACAGAACTGATGGAATGCACACGAGGAACGTCAGCGTGTTGTTCTACCATCACCCTTCTAGTTTCACCGAATCTAAAACTGTTCTGGCCTGCTTGTATTCTTCTGTTTCAGCCAATTCCTCCTCTGTTTCCTGTAAAAAAACAAGGTTCAAAGTCACTGGATGAACCCAATCTGCAGTTTCTTACATACTGTTTTGAATGCCACATTTTGTGTGTTATGACATAAACTGATGACATACTGTAAAAATACACTGCAATCAAACAGAAGAGCAAATATTTACACCTACAATGGCCATGTCAAGCAGTTTTACAACAGCACATATATGACAAAACATATGAAACACAACAGAGCAATAAATGAGACCCACTGCAGACGAGAGCATGAGGCAAAAAATTATGTAAACAAAAACAATGATGCAGTGACTTTCATCTGCCATGTTTGTTTAAAAATAATCCCATAATACTATACGTGTTTAAAAAATGTGTGTGAACGCCCAATTTAGGAGTCAGTCATTCAGATCATTAACAAACAGTAAATCACCACACACACACACACACACATCCTCAGCTCTTCCCAGCAGCGGGAGTTCTTTACTACTAAAATAATGTGTGTGTGTGTGTGTGTGTGTGTGTGTGTGTGTGATGATCTCACCAACAGCTGCTGCAGGTCAGCATGAGCCATCGCTAGACGCCGATGACAGTCAGGGATCATCATCCTGGACTCCTGCAACACCTCCATCTGTTGAACACACACAGAACACAGTAACTGCCTCTGAATCTTCACACAAAGCATTATTTGAGAGAGAGAGAGAGAGAGAGCGCAAGGCTCAGTGCCCCTTGAAAACCTGTAAATTAGCAGCATGTGTTGTTAATTACAAAACTCCTCCAAAGTTACATAACATCATTAATTGTGTTTCAGCACATCAGAACTCATTAGAACCGTCACACTGAATCAGTCAGATCCCGTCAACATGACCAAACACCACAACAAACCGCTACGCGCATCTACATTCACAACTTCAGTTAACATTAAACTAACATTCCCAAAAAACAACCACAAGCAAAAACAGGCCTTGGTAAGCACATAAACTGCACCGGCCACAAACTAATGGAAACAGTAACATAATACATTGTTTAAACGCAAGTATTAAAAAGATCATCTGCCTCTTGTTTGACATTCAAATCAAATGTTAGGAAAACATCTGTTACTTGTGCATCTTCTAAAATCTGGGGCTTGTTTACACGACACCATTTTCAAGTATAAACGAGAATCATTCATTTACTCAACAACTGCATTTTGGGATCTGAAAACTACATTTTTTTTTCTCTGTATAAAGTATAAAAACATACATTTGTGAATCAGTTTAGCTAGTGACATCACAGATCCATGTGAAATATGATCATTTATTCAACATTGTCATCTGTACACAAAAAATATAATAAAAATAAAATAAAAATCTTTCCATTTTAAGTACACTGTTGTTGTGTAAATGTACCCTTGATGGAATATTAGTTGATAATTAGTTATAAAGTTAATTCTGGAAGCCATATAAAAACCAGTGCTGTTGTGCAGTGCTGCTGGTCCCTGACTGAGATCAGATTCAGCTGCTGCTGCATGTTACAGAACATCAGTTCTGGACTCTGAGTGTGTGTTCAGTGAGTCTCCTCAGAGGCTTGTATGATTCTCACCTGTTTCTTGATTAAATACTTGTCTCCTGCCTCCGCCTTCAGCCTCTCAATCTTCTCCTCCTGCTGCTGCGCCTCCTTTATATACAGCACCTCCTCTTTGGCCAAACTGACAGACAGAGGGAGAGAGAATGAGTATGGACAGCAAGAGGTTTAACAAACAACAAATAAACCCCCTTCACATCAAAAATCACACACCATCTCCAGACATACAGTAGTTTAATTACATACAAAAACAGACCAAACAAAGCATCAAATCTTAATACATTGTCATAAAATTCCCTCCAACAATTCAAAAACTACAAGTACAATTCCTAAAGGAAAACCTGTCCCTAAAGAGGATGTAATTATCCAAACATATAATCATCCAGCTGCAGACAAATTCATTTCCAGCTTTTCCCAACACCCTCATGACACTCCGTCAACCTCACGAATGCTTGTGAGCTACAGCGCTAAGCTGCTTCAGCTACTTCCTGATCGCTACGCTAATCTGTCTTTTAACTCCATCTCTCTCTCTCTCTCTCTCTCAGACTCGGTACTGCCTCTTCTAAGATTAACTGATCATCAATTTAGCCGCTAATTTGGACCAAGTCAGGTGGCAAATGGACCCACTTTTGCGTGATTGTTAGTGAAAACGCAGAGCGCGAACATTGATAAATTTTGATTATTTATCAATTATGGGCAAATGAACTAAATGCATTAAATACATTCGGGGCCTGATCGCTGTAATGGAGAATATCACTGTTGGTAATGAATCTAGCTAATAGCTGTTTCCCGCCTGTGGCCTGCGAGCTTGACGGGACGACACAGCGTCACAAAATTCATTTTTCATAAAATGCCCGTGAACATTAGACAGCGAGAGAGAGAGAGAGAGAGAGGGAGGGAGAGAGAGGGCAGATGCTTCTCCATTAATCAAACGTTCTGCCAGGCCACGTGCCGTAAGATTAGATGCTCGGTCATATTTTATATCAATTACGCTGGTTTAAACAGCCTTCAGTCACAAACATATGCTCAAAGCACCGTGTTCACACACACAAATATCACACCACTGGATGACGAGAGGGGGTGGGACTGAACGAGGGGGACACAAGCTGGGGGGGGGCAGGGTGGCGGGTGAGAGGCGGGCAGATCGGGTGTAGCATAATTGTAATAAAAGCGAGAGACAGACTGATGAAAAAGTGTCATGCTGATGTTAATTTGGGGTTTCTGCAGGGTGATGTGAATGTAGCTTATAGCAGGGGCGGAGCTGGGCTGCTGTAAATGGGGCTGCCAGGAACGCTTCCCTCAGCTTAATGGAAAAAGCATCTCTCTGGAAAATCGAGAACAGAATTAGAGGCGACACACACATTCTCATGCCTCTAATACTGTAGTTTTGAGACCCGGTGACAAAAGCCAATTACAACTGTCACTTTATTAAGTGCATCTGCTGAGACAGACCTGAGAACATACACTAGAACATCACTGAGGGAAAGAAGAGGACGAAAAAAGGAGTGAATACAGGAAATAAAGAAAGCTGGAGAACCCGAGAAACATCACTGAGATCAGGTCTTGAACAGAAGGTCAGACTGAGGATGTCAGAGTCAGTGAATGGCCACAAGAGAGGAACCAGAAGAACCTTGAGGTGCCATCAGAAGAGCTTCAGGGACAAGAGGGAAAGAAGAAGAACTTTGAACTGATAATAACAACCGAGAGAATCTGTGTAAAACACAATGTTTCACATCGTTTTACCTCGATTTTGTTTCTTCGTAATCATTAGCAAGTCCTTAAATCAACAAAGGCTTCATTGGGTATTATACTCGAGACTGAGAGAGCAACATCTGGCAGATCTTTAGCACTTCATGGAGAACTTCAGCAGATCTCTGGAGTGCAGGGACACAGCAGTGTAACAGATTCTTGACTTGAAGCTGGTGAACCACAGCCTGCACTCACACTAGCCCAAATCCTGAGAAATACTGAGCCATCAGCCTCTGATCACTGCCATGTCACAGCTCAGAAAGGCTGTCAAGAGCAGAGTGGATATCCACAATGAATGACTACATCACAGTACTGTACCGCCCTCATCAGCTAACACACACACTCACAACACTGCAGTGTTGAGTTCTGTTAAAAGATAAAACATGCACACAAAAATATTACAACTGTTTCCACACTATTTACACCTATAAATAATACAGTATCATTTGCATTTAAAAATGTCTACTTGCATAGTCATTCTAGCCCAAAAATACCACTTACACAGGAACAGTTTTCTGACTGACAGATGTAAAGCTGCCAATAAACCTGATTGATACCATAATCATAAACAGACATTACCATATTTAAATAACAGAAAACCAGTTTTAGCAGAAGCTTCCAGAGACAAGAACAAGGAAATCAGGCAACAGTTACAGATAATTATTGAGGGTATTAAAGTGTCTAAGAAAAACTCTGAATGTCTTTCTAAAAAAATCCATAATTTACTACCTAAAGCACTAAGAGTCTGAAAACGCCACAGAATTCCCCTGTGGACACACAGAACGCTGGAAACTCAAACATTCAGATTACAGCTTGCAGTAATTTTTGGGCCACTTGACTACATGTGTTTTATAACTTAACAGTTATAAAACAACATATACACATATAAACATTGGGCTTTAAATGTGACACTTTATCAAAATTAATCTGTATTCATATTCCGTAAAACCATTTTTTCATACAGTGTTCAAATGAACTGATTTCAACTTCTTGAACATGAAAATGTCAACATAAAATTTAGACAGAAATTCATTCTGCTTGTGTTTCACAATAAAAGCCCCTCTGACAGAGAGATAATTACCCTAGTTAGTGTGACCTACAGTTAATAATTCACTGAGAGTTACAGAGAAAGAAGACACACACAGGCTTGAGTAAACCATGTGACCATCACGCCGTCCACACAGGCCTGTTCAGGCCCCAACGTTCAGAGGAGAACAAAACCTGCAGCCCAGAAGCCTGAGAGAACTTCACAGGCCTAGGCCCATGAGAAGAGAAGAGGCAGAACAAATCTATACAACCTAAAGACAAAACAAAGCTGGAATCAATACACTGTCCACATGAAGAGCAATAACAGAGGAGAAACGCAGCAGAAACACGTCTGAGAGGGAAGAACGATGTGTTAACAGGAGTATTCCATCAGAACATCAGCAGCTGACACCACAAGTGTCATCAGATTAAAGAAACACAGCAGTAATGCATTCAGACAGCACGACCAGGCTGGTCCCTCGTGTGAACATCAGGCGGGTTTGACAGGCTGAATGTCTGCTTCTTATATTAGTGAGATTACTCATTACAGTGTTGTCTCCTGTGCTGGAACTGCACGCGCATTGTTTTCTAACCCTCCCTCGTTCCCAAACCCTCTGAGATTCCTTCCCTCTGTTCCATTAGCAGCCCTATCACACAGACCCATCTCAATCTGTCGATCCCTGCAAGCAGAGGCCAGGTGGAGAACAGAGAGAAAGGAAGAGCTATAATCATAAGACACTCGCAGAACACAAATGACCAACTGCAATACACATCTAATGGTCATTAAGCGATGACGACCAACTAGTCTTTCTGTTGCTGTCATCATACACAGTACACAAGCCCGTATCAATGAATCACAGGAAACAAATGCTGAGTCTTTAAAGTCTGCAGTTCTGTCTTCTAAATGTAAAACATGACACTCATGTGATTACTCACTGTATATAGCTCAAAAACAGCACACAATTGCCACGATTGACTTTATCTGACTCAGCATTTTGACAAAGACCATAAAATTATTAAACAATAATTCAGGTCATCGCCAAAACAGTTAATGGCAACAGATATGTGAATATACATTGAACCAAACACCAGTACGTGTATATAAAACATCTACGTCAAACATTAAGAATCTGTCGCGTCTTTTAAACAATTCCGTTTCTAAAGACGTCACTGTCCAAATAAACAGCACACATTTATTAAACACAGTCTCTAATTCTTCATTCATCTCTCATCTTGGCTTTTTTAAAACTATTTTTAAATGTCCTCATTATCACCATCCACATTTAAAGGCGCTAGTCGTATTCGTTCCCTCCATTGAAACATGACATTGGAAAACGCTACAGCACCGGGCTACATTTACAACCTCCACGGGATGAGCACACACATCTGCGGCGTGTCCTCGCACAGGGGCCCGGTGAATACGCGGCCTAACCCTACGGACTCCAGCACACAAAAGAAACGTGTTCTCTTCATTCTTACCGTTTAACCACACCGGTCTTGATTTTCATTTGTCGTATTCTTGGATCCGCCATTGCTCGTGGTGTTTGAAAGATTGCAAAATGAATTAAGCAATATAATATTTGAAACCAGCAGCCGAGATTAGCCTGTTAGCACACGCGAAACAACGCAGCAGAAATGACGCGCATGCGCAGACGAAGCAACTTGTCTGGCGCAGTTCAAAGATAATCGAAGAATGATGTCATCTAAAACAAACGTAGAAGAAAAGACACACAGAAACACAATAAAACGAACTAGTTCAACAATACACGCTTGTATTATTGTATTTAAATCTGAGTTATTAAAAGTATTGGGGCCTGTTAATATTGACATTAATACTCATTATTATTAATAGTCGTGTAAAATATACTTGTAATCAACAACTAAGGCTTTGCACAACACTGCAGTAATAAGCTACACGTTTAATTGGTTAAAGACTGGAGATATGTCACACAAGTCAAACTGCAGATAACGTGCGCAGAATGATGGATGACATCACTACCGGAACCCACGAGAGAATCCGGTCCTCCCTCACCTGACCCGGGTAACCCAGAAAGACTGCACGCGAATATTCGTGGTAACATCTAAATGGTTTAAGACAGCTAGCATTAAAACTTCAACTGACACTTTATAACCCATTAAAATAACGACTGCACAGTTTCTCACAGATTGGAACAGATTCAGTGTTGATATGTTGGTGTGAGCTTAATTTCTTGATCAGAGGAGAATGTTGAACGAACACAGTCCAATCCTGACAGTTCCACACAGCCCTGCCTGCAGCTGAATACCCGCCACTGATGCTGCCATAATCATTTACTCTGTTTCAGCTTTAACGCCATTCATTCACAAATTAACGTGCTTAATGAGAAACCTAAAGCATTGGGCTTCGACATTCCTGCCGTCTTAGGTTTGCTTGCATCGTTTGGACACTCTTACAAGAGACTGAAGAAAATAACTGCCTCCTTATTAGATGATTTCTTTTTAATGAAATAAATCAATAAAAGAAGCCGTCATTAACTCCAGTTTCAGGAGGACAAAGAGAAAAAATACCTGTTCGTTCTCGCTGCCACCGGAACGACCTAATGATGTAGGATTTCAAATTTGTTACGCGTTAATGCGATTCATTATTTCTAAAACTGACTTCAAAAGCCCAGATATTACCCTGTCTAATACATTTTTCTACCCTGCTGACACTAATAAGGGGGCACCCGTGCGCGGGTCTCGAAATGACAGACTAGGTTACCGAGAACGACCTCTTTCCCAAAAGTGTCCCCCGAACCTAAAGGTATTTCTTTAACGACAATAAAAAAATCCCTAAGAGTCGCTTTTCTTTCTTTCACTCTCTCCCTCTTTCTCTGACTCGTTGATTATTGGTATTTTCCTAGTTTTCCAAACTAATAAGTAGCACTATCAAGCAGTTGGAAGCGCCTAGAGACCCGCAGACAAGCTGCTGGACCTAATTGATATTGAGCGAGTCGCGGGTAGGCTGAATCGGGCCACTGCTGGCTAATTTGCAGTTTAATCAGCGTCAGTAATGAGAGTGGCTGATTAGCGGTGCCTAGAAATAAAAGAGAGTTACAAGGAACGTCTGTCAGAGTCCAGTGATAATTCAGCACTAATTGTTGTGATTACAGCAAACTGGATGATTTTGGAGTTTTCAAGAGCGGTGTGTGACTAAACTGCATTTGTTTTCAACAAAGCCCCCTCTCTAATATTCAGATAAATATTTAATAATGTAAACCACTCTTCAAAAGCTAAACAATGTATTTTAGCACGGAATTGATCACATATAAACCCAGTACTAATTCATTTGCGCTTCATTCATTCACACAGTTTACATAGAATACAACGATTGTTTTTGCATGACATACTGTGTATTATTGATACAGCAAAAACATAAAATCTTCCTGCACCCGTTTTTTTTGTCCTGCTTGTTTCTGAAAATGAAGACCGTCACGTGAATTTTCTTTTTTGATTACTGGTGTGTGTGCGCGCGCGTGTGGCACAAACTGCTGCAAAAACGAGTCTGAATCTCGGAGACCTTATTATGAAACAAAGCTACTAATTTCTTTTTTTAAAGATCGCCGATGGCCTGCGCGGTACGTGAGAATAGTATGTATTTCCTGAGACGTGTCTGGTTACCCCTCCGGAATAGCAAATGTAAAATTAGTGAGGATGTGTGTATGAACGCTGTCCGTCAATTAGCGCTGTGGAGGCCGCGGGCACCTGCTGCCGTTCATGCCGAGCTTTCGCTCTCTCGCTCTTTCTCTCTCTCCACTTCAAAAGAAATAAAGTTGGAAATATGACAGATACATAACAGACATTTGTAATATCGACCTGCCATCTCCTCAATTACACCGCTACCTGGTGTCCTGCAGGAAAACACCCAGTGCGTAATGCAAATTCAGGCTTACATCTGTTTCAGTATAGGGGGAGGGAACTTGCCAGCTTACGTTAGAGTGATGCAATAAAGGAATATCCGTTTAAAATGTTTTACCTATACCATTCTAACGGTATAAATATCAATGTTATTGCTTGATTTCTGAGGCGTGCTGTTTTTCCCCACTGATGCGCCTGTGGCTTGAGTTGGCCATTGACTGCGCACGCGTCGGGCTGTGTATGTCACCGCAGTGCGCTTTGGTTCATTGTTTTACTTAATATACTCGACTGAAATGGTGGATATCGGCTGCCACGCTCTTATTCTCATTGTCCCGTATGACCCCACGTCTTTCATGCCTGTCTGTGTAAGTCTGCTGCCGGGAGGATCAATAATCGTTCCGGGGGTTATCCATACGTGCTTTTCTAATGTCACAGAGCACACCCCCACTGATAATGATAAATATTTTGACGGAAGATTAGGTGAAGGGAGCGTGTCGCGCGGGAGCCTCGGTAACCTCTGCGCGTTGAAACGCGTCTCATCCATCCGGGTGTCACTGGCTGTCTTGTTGAGGGTGCGGTGAGTAAACACGGCGGACGGAGACCCCCAGCGGACAGCCCCCGCCCCCATCCTGCTGTTCCCACTTTGTCCTCCATCAATCATCGCCATTGTGTCCTGGATGTTAGATAGAGTCACTTAATATCCTCTTCTTCATCCGCGCGCTCCGCTGGCACGTGATGCGCCCGTGAGAAGGGAAGGACGTTGTGGACGGTTAGGGGACGGGGAACCGGGGACTGCCCTGAACGGCATCCTAACCGCGCGTTAGAGAGAGTCCACACGCTATAAACACACATATAATAGGCTGTTCTAAGACGGGACATGTCCCCAAGAAAACACAAATGTACTCCAGAATATGCGTGCAAAGACCCCAACACGGTAAAGTGTACAATATTAAAACACAGGCCCCTGTTTACGTTACATGAGGGTTCACCACTGTTTAGATGTAATTTAATGTATTTATTTAATGTATTTTGACTCCCAAAAATGTGTTCCCATAAGGAGCAGCTTATATATTTACATTTTCATGCATGCAGGCACTGATATGCAGGCTTATAAAACATTTTGTTTGTTTTCTTGTTTCCTTAAGAGGAGAAATTACAGACGTATAATCAGTTGTCTCGATTCACAGGTATGTACAAATCATTAAATAGAGGTAAATAATGACTCGTCGGTGTGCGAGGACTGCAGCACAGATCTGACCCGACTGAGGTTCCCGCTGCGCCTCAATATTGACTCTAGCGATTAGAATCAGTACGGGAGCCGTTAGCGGTCATATTAATGCGGGACTGAAATCAAAGTATTGCTGTAGTTCATAATAACTACAGCAAACATCACGACACGTTTACAGGGCGGCGCGACTTGAAAAATAGTCTTTTTATTTCATAATGCCTTCTCAACAGATAATAAACTGACCTCTTAATAAACGGTACGGTGTTTAGAGTTTAAGCCGTTGAATTAATTGAGATTAAATTCTAGTGTAGAACTCGCTTATTAGTCAATAAAAATACTGCGAGACCACTGCATTGAATTACACATCAGAATAATGTGGATCTCCTCATCTCTGTTTGAGCCTTCTGAAAAAAACACTATATGAGGCCAAAATGGGCATAATTTCATATGACTAAAATACCAATAAACTAATACACAAACATTACAATAAAATGACATACAACATAAAAATAAAATGATATCGAAGTGATTATATTGAAGTGATTTATGGAGTTAAACGGTCATATATGAGTGATGGTCTGTCGAGTATAAACAGCCCTGTATTTTAAATGAAGACATCACAGATCCAGGCCCGGCCCAGTATTTATTTATGGCAGATTTTCTGACAAATAGGCGGTCCTGCCACGCATGGATGCGGTCCTGGTTCAGCTCACGGTATGTTTACACAGAGCCGGAAGCTTTTTCTCTGAATAAACAAATATCATAAGCCGCGAACAGGCCTATTGTAGGCTATTCATTACTGTTTGGTGCAGGAAACGAAATAAAGTGTTATTTGTAGGCTATTTATAAGACATAAGATACATGCACCTGTTTTATGTGGTGCGTATCTATGCAACCAAAGCAACAACAACAATAATAATAATAATGCACTAATAAAATATGTTTTGCTTCACAAATATGTATTTAAACGCATCTTAAAATCAACGCTGTTATGACAAATCGAAATGTTAATTTTTGATTGGGGATATATACCCGTCGATATATTTGCCAGTCAAACACTGTGGCTTCTGTAAGCGCATCTCATCCGCTTCTGTCACATTTCACGACAGTTAGATCTGATGACACGTAACGTCACGACGATGACAGATTTCCTCTGTACGGAGGGAGTCTCTCGAAGCAGGCCTACATCACCAAAATATTGTATAAATTTCTCTCTAATTTATTTTATCATTCCACATTACGGACATATGAATTGCTCAAATTCGATAACAAGTACTCAGTTCAGTTCATTATGTAAGATAAATTAGACTTCGACAGAAACGCAGAGGCGCACAACGGTGCCCGGAGTAAAACATCATCTGCGCGAGAATTTGTTTTATCTGTCACAAATATTGCCAATTAGCGCGCGTAATTATTTGATAGTTTCTACAATTATGGCCTGGACTGGTGGATTTGGAACAGTGTGCGGCCGTAATTGGCCTAAATGTGATATTTTGCATATTTGCATAATGAGGAAATTGGTAGAAAATTGTGTTCACTCATTTGTGACCAAATCCTATGAATTTTATGAATTTGAAAGATCTGTTCCTAGCGCCGGTGATTTTGCCTGCTGGTCCCCAGAGACGCACCGCAGCGGTGCGGGCAGAAAGCCAAAAAGAGAGGAAGAAAAAGAGCAAGAAGAGAAAGAGAAAGATAGATAGAGAGAGAGAGAGAGAGAGAGAGGACATAGCTGAAATAACCTCGACCCATCAGTACAGTTCAGTCAGCTGAAATACTTATGTAGGAGACAGGAACATACCCAGCTTATAATTTTAGGTTGCAAGAACGTTTCCTCTACGTTTTCATTTAGTAACAAACGTGTTAAAAATGTTATATGAATGTTTTAGGAACGTTCAGTTTTTGATGCGGTATTAACATGGTTAACGTTCGATAAACGTTCAGTAAATGTATTTCAACAATGTAAGAAAGAAAGAATAAAAAGAAGGATCGGTTTAAAACACTGAAACAAATTACCACTTTACAAGTAAACAAACAATTTATAAACATTAATGTAGGCCTACTTCATATTCACTAGACCATTCATAATTGCCTTCAAACCTTCCGTAATGTATAAATATGTGAATTGCATGTAAATGATCTCTCTCTATAAAAAAGCCACTTCCATTATCTCATAACTGCAAGACTGTAATTGCTCTTATGATAATGACGGGAGCAGTTAAAAATCATTTTCAATATCTCATTTCTGTTATTGTTATTATAGGGCGAGCAGATGATGACGTGAGAAAACGGAGATTACGCCGCACAGCTCAGCTTTGAGAAACAGACGCGTCAAAACTCTTATGACGCGCGTACGTCATCAGATAAAACCATTTCTCTTGACATCTGCCATTTGACCGTTTACCAACTTTATACGAGGATAATTCTAATAAACGAGTAACTGTGAATAGTATCAACACACAAATGCTAAATACTCTGTAGCCTAACAGGTTTTAAGGACCTTAAATATTAAAAAATAAGGCACAATGTTTTTTTAAAAAATGGCCTAAAAGATGGAAAGCTCGTGTGGAGAGTCAGATACATCTCTCATCCACTCAGCGCACACCATGAAGCTCTCGCTGTAATGATGGCCGCCATTACACGCGGTATTACACCATCATCATAATGATGATGATGATGATGCAGCCAAACCATCAGCCTTCATCTGTACCTCACGCTACGAATTTATACTGCGCCGATATGCCTGGAATAATACAACCACCGAGACAAATTTATATGTGATCAAACACTGTGTGTGTTTAGAGAGGGAGGAAAACAAACGTGAACGCGTGTGTAAAGAGGGAAGGCTCGCGCACAGCAGAGGTTGGGGTGGAGGAAGTAGATGAAGACGTACACTAAAATCCACCAATGACAGCAGCCCGTTAAAGATGATGGGGTTCCGATGGGGGTGTTGCTGAGAGCTTGCTTGGGCGAACGTAAAAATGTCCCTCAAAAACAGCAGAGAGAGAGAGAGAGAGAGAGAGAGAGAGAGTCCATGAAAGTGTTTTCCGGCAGATAACTCTCACCAAGCACAAACCTGTGCAAACACAGAAGGCGCGCGGCGCGTCCGCACGCGCAGCAACACAAACAGCCGCACGGCGCTCCTCGGTGTATTTGACCACTGCGGTTAATGGGAATGAAATAGCTCAGTGGATGAGTGCAGATGTGTCTGATACAAATAGTCATTTTCCTATTTGCTGCCTCATTGACTTTGATGAATGATGGGAGTTTGGGAGGACGCATGATGGATGGCGGCCCCGTGCCTCCACTGCATGCCCTATTGATTCTCCTTCTTTATTACTGCTGCAGCCCAGCTGCCTGCTCTCTCTCTCTCTCTCTCTCTCTCTCTCCCTCTCTCTCTCTCCCTCTCTCTCTATCTCTCTATGGGAGGTTTGACTGTCTTTAGGGAGTGAGAGAGGCCAGAGGTTGTGTGTGATATTGAGGGGCTGGGCTCTCAGGTACTGTAGTGTGGTGTTTAAACAGGCTGATTGTAAGCTGGTGTTTAATTCATCAGTCATGCAGAGCTACTGTCCTATTTCTGTTCATGAAGGAATCTCACTGTCTAATGCTCGGGGACCACACACACACACACACACACACACACACACTGCATTGCTCCAAACAATCTTTTCTCCCTAATTATTAAACGTATATACTGCGACTTGTATTGAACCAAACCACAGCAGGATAATTAAAGAAGCGCACATGCACGAGACAAACAACAGTCGGAGAGACTGTGTTGAACGCAACAACTTTATAAGCTAAACAACACAGAACCAAACCGCATCAAAAATCTAGTTGGTTTAAAAAGGCATGAGGATATAAAGTCAAGCTCAGAGGACACAGTACGTTTCACAGACACCTGCTGATTGACACGGCTGTCACACAGCGACCCTCAGGAGTGGCTGACAGCAGCAGGAGGGCAAGATCGATGTCTTCAGCTGATACATTAGTTAAATCAGTGAGATAAAAATGACTATTGAGTGACTGTGTCTGTCTGAACGCGGTGGATGAAGGTTCTTTTTAAACGGGAAGAATGAAATGGTTCCTTCATAAACCTTTGACTGTATGTTTTCTGAGGGAACTGAAAATGGTTCTTTCATAGCACTGCTGTAAAGCGTGTACCCCATGTTATTGATTCTCTACCTAATCTATAGAACCTGTATGTATTCAGATTTACCTGCATATATTCACCATACCTTGCCATTCAGTTTACACCGTATATGCACTTGATGTATACTCTATAGAGTCATTATACAACATATAAATTAAACATTTCATCTATATACTCTATCTTGTATTGATTTTTTTTCTGATACTATATAAAGTACAGACACACAAAGTCTGTTAGCCTTCACACATCAAATTTCCTTCAGTTTGCTCCGGCAGATAACTCACCTACAGAGCGCCAGCCATTACCATTTAACCAAAAACAACACACCCTCCATCTGTACACCCCCTGCATACCCCATCTCTAAACTACTGCTGAGGCAGTAATGAGGCATGTGTCATGTAGAGATGTAATTACCTCTCTCTCCTGCTGGGTGTGCACTTCCCGGGTGAGAACTGAGATGAACCGCCAAAGTGGGGAAGCGCTGAACCTTCAGAAGTTTAATTTACGCAGCGAGTCCCCCCCCCCCCCTCCTCTACTGGGAGGGAAACGGTTTGGGCAGCATTTAACTGGATGATAAATGATGGGTGTAGTTTTTGGTGCTCAGGATCTGGAAGAGGTGTTTGTTCTGCACCCCTCCGTCTATGTGTGGCCTCAAACCTCACGCCGCGGGAGTATCGAGTCACCAGCACGTGGAGAGACCTGCAGGAGGGGACGAGAAAGTGCCGCTGAAATTAGGAAAGTAAACAGAAACGAAGCATGTGCAAAAGTTCAGTACTGGGTTTATCAACGTGTGTTTACTTACAAAAGCAATTCATTCAGTGTGTGTACGTCACATCTGTATGACAGTCTGTCTTCAGGAGAGAATGGCCTCTGATGTCATTGAAAAAATATTACTAGTTGATAAAAATGATGTTCAGAAATTCATGGCTAAACAGAAACAGGGTTTTTCTTTACTCACTAAAACAAAGAAAACAGATATAGACAAATAAAAAGACTAATAAAAATAAGTTGAAGAAAAAAGAGGGCAGGTTGGTGATGGGTAGGGGGGGGGTTATGCGGCCGGTGGGTGGAGATCAGTTAGACAGCTCCAGCCTTTTCCTGCTGATTGCACACTTCTAGTTTAAATCAACTCATTTCCAAGTTCTGTGTGTGTGTGTGTGTGTGTGCGCACCGGGCACTCATAACCACAGGTCTGGAGTGAAAGAGGATCTGTCAGGACGTTTAATTTCCTGAGATATTTAGTGAGGTCTCACAGCCAGGAGAGGGACACAGAAGGAAAGAACAGGAGCTGGCAGGTGAGGGCGGCCCGCTCTTCTGTCGCTCGCTCTGGGAGAGGGAGGTGGCAGCGAGTCTGTTGTGTCAATGCATTATGCATTAGAGTCTGTGTTGGACTGACAGCCCCACTGCTGCCCTCAGCTCTCACAGATCCTCCACTAATCAAAGACGACACATCCAAATGTCCAGACACACACACAGAAATTTACTAATCAAAAAGCGTATTTCCTAGAGGCCGTCTCCCTGGAGAAATCCAGCAGGAAGAAATTGGAATAATTTATTAGCTTACAAGTTTTGGTTGACAGTTAGCCCACGGCTATTTATCTCAGTAATGGAGAACGTCTCCAATGTGGCAAAATTGACCAAATCAACCAGCGTTGATCAGAAAATGGGTCTGGCGAGGCTGTCTGTCTCACACCCCCTCTGAGAAAATCAGGAAACAAATCCCAAAACAAGGAAAGGTAAACAGAGGAAAAAACAGAGCGCTATATTGAACAGATACACACTTCTCTGAGATAAAAACACTGTCACAGATGTGTTAAATGCAGTCAACACTGTGTGTAACAGCCGTCCTGGTGGTGCCGTGACCCGGGCTGCATTTATTTCCTGTTATTTAGCACTAAAAGATTTGTGAAAGGCAAGAGACCTTAAGTCTCATCAAAGGGCAAAGTTGACCATTTGAATGCACTATATTTACACTTAATGAATGTAAATTACATTTCCCGCTGGAAAACTTTCTTACAGAATTCTCGTCCTGCCATCACACAACAAAGTGAAGTTGTGCACAAATTGTAATCTGGCCACACTCTATAAGACTGAAACATTTGTACAGAAGACAGCATGTGACAAGCTTCAGACACGCACCATGAGCTTCACTAGTGAGGGACACATAGAGCAAAGAGGAACAAATTCGGGTCGAGTAGCACGGCAAAGCGCCATGGCAACCACCTCTGTCAACATCACACCCAGCCTCTGTACACAAGACACAGACACGCTCATTTGCATGGTAGATTGACGGTTCAAAGGGTCTTGATTTTGACACTGAAAAGGAACAAATATTCTCACATGTTGATCTGGTTTCATTAGAGGTCCATGCTTTGATGCATGCTTGTCAGCGGCTGCTTGATGTTGCATCAAGTGAAGTTTAATGCGTCTCACTCATGCTCACATCACACAACAGAAAAGAGGTTTGTGTGGACCTACAAACAGCAGTAACAAGCGTACACCAGTGTGTTCTGAAAGAAGAGAGGACGTGTCCCTCATAATCAAGGCCACTAACATCATTTGTTAAAAATCTGGAATAGTATATACTATAAAATCTGATGTGTACTACTGAAAAAGGTTCTTAAGTTCTTATACTACATGGTGGAGAATTAAGAAGAACTTCTAAAGATCTGAAGCTCTATAGCTCATTTCTCATTTCTAATCATCATTAAATAAAACATGCAGAGTTTGACTCATGTACACATCACTCACAGCATCAGCAACACTGCTGCAACACCTGATGATGCACATCACTTACAGCATCAGCAACACTGCTGCAACACCTGATGAATGCACATCACTCACAGCATCAGCAACACTGCTGCAACACCTGATGAATGCACATCACTCACAGCATCAGCAACACTGCTGCAACACCTGATGATGCACATCACTTACAGCATCAGCAACACTGCTGCAACACCTGATGATGCACATCACTCACAGCATCAGCAACACTGCTGCAACACCTGATGATGCACATTACTCACAGCATCAGCAACACTGCTGCAACACCTGATGATACACATTACTCACAGCATCAGCAACACTGCTGCAACACCTGATGATGCACATTACTCACAGCATCAGCAACACTGCTGCAACACCTGATGATGCACATCACTCACAGCATCAGCAACACTGCTGCAACACCTGATGATGCACATCACTCACAGCATCAGCAACACTGCTGCAACACCTGATGATACACATTACTCACAGCATCAGCAACACTGCTGCAACACCTGATGATGCACATTACTCACAGCATCAGCAACACTGCTGCAACAACTGTGTCCTCGCTCATCACTCAAGCTCATCAAACTCTCCTGAAGCACAGAACTGCAGCTGGTTCTGTTGGGCGTGTGGGGCATTTGGGGTTCATTTATTATCTACACTTCATTATGCAACATAATGCTAAAGTCAATATCTTGAGTTATTGAGACTGTGACACGTCATTAAATAAAGTTACAAACGATGCTTTTGTAAACACATTTTTAAATGAAGATTTTACTCCGAGACAATATATATATATATAGACTATTTAAGATATTTCAAGATTTATTCCTTATATAAAAACGACTAACCTAATGTAAAGTTTACGCCCCTCCTTTTCTGTACGTCTTAAAGAAAACCTGTGCTGTGCTGAATTTATCCCTCACACAGCCCTGTGTGGGCCCTCCGTTTTAATCTGTGTAAATTATTGCATTGAATTGTTTGATTATTTGAATAAACACTGATATAAATCGTTAGATGAATTACTTGCCCGGCTGATTACAACTTATGCATCAAAATGCACTTAATTTTCATTAGCATGGATAAAATTAGATGATTATTATATTAATTAAGATGATTACTAACAATTATCTCTCCCAAGCTCCCGCTGGCCTGCAAACTAGGTTTGCTGAAGCATTATTTTTTCTCCTATCTGTTCGCACTCGGAAATGTGAAATAAAAGCCACTGCTGCAGACTAGATATGAACAAACAAAACGATGGTCAGATATTTTCTTTCTTTCTGCTTTTTTCTTGTGTGTTTCCAAACACAAGAACAGGATATGAAATCCATTATGTGACTGGGACCAAAGCTAGCTCTGATGTCCAGGCAGTTTACGGCGCGTCATACACCGGACAGAACGTGCGGAGAATTCAAGGAAACGGTGAAATTGAAGAGTCACAGATAATAAGCGTCACCAGGACAGTGACCGGAGAGTGACCTCCTGCACTTACTGTCTGTCCCGGAGAACTGCAGAGAAAACAACACTGCGTCCTCACTGAACAAACACTGTATATGACAAAACAGCAAACAAATGATAAAAGCAATTCATAAAGTTAGTTATTAAGTTGCATATATATATATATATATATATATATATAAATGCATATTCATACAAGACACATCTATGAAGATGTGGAGAGACAGACACATGACTCGGATCTGTTTTCAACATTTGACAAGCAACAGGATTTGGGCAAAAACATCCTGTGAGGACAGTCATACTGCAATCCCAGCAAAAATGTACCATGGTAAAATATTTACCAACACCATCTTTAATTGGGTAATTAACACCTTTTTGCTTTTTCATGACAATGAGGACTAAATACCAATTTTACCTACAAAACACTATGACAATAAATGTAGTATTGTCATACAGCAATAACAATAGTATGGTATTGGTATGGGAAACAAGGTTGCCATGACAAACTTTTGCTTGGAGACATAATTTGACTTAAATTTCTTTGTATAATCATTATCTCAACGTCTCTCGTGTTTTAAGAAACAACAAAACAGACATCCCAGACAAACCCAAACCTGACACCTTCACCCCACACCTAAACCCGCGCCCGGGCCTCTAGCGCTGCTTTGGAGTGTGTTTTCAGCTCGCTGGTGTATATTTCATTGTCCGCGGCTTAATTTTGATTTATCGTCCGTCCATAAATTAGAAAAATATGTTTTGGAATTCCATCTTGAGGGAAAGCTGTGCGTGATGCGGGGGATTGGACGAGATTTAAGATGTCAGAGATACATATTGGATTAGTAGCGGGTGTTTAATCACGGCTGACGCGCGCGCTGAAATGCGTCAGGACAGGAGCGGGGCGGACCGGGAGCCGCGTTCCCCGGGACTGCCATAAATCACAGCCGCAAGCACCTAACACACACATACACACAGAGAACATACACAAAGATATTAACCTTCCAACAGCACGCATCAACCCTAAAGAGACGCTGCTGAGTCAAAACTGATGCTTATAATCAATAGATGATAGTATAGTTTTATAAAATATAATAAACGACTCTAAAAACATATCTGAAATATTATCTGAGGTAAACAAAAAGATCACAGCTCTCATAAACAATGTGTCGGGAAATACACACCTATATAAACACATATATAAACCATATGAGACATTATATTACATTATGTGGCATTTAGATGCAATATACCATAAACCTTCATTACTTACTGAGACAAGAACTGCTTTTCTCGGCAGGGGCATGTAAGGGCATATTTTATACAGATACATATGCTTTTGAATATCAATTGTACTTATAAATATTGCGCGTTCACCAGAGGTCACGTGACATAAAAGCGTTTAATCTGCTAAATGTAACATTTAATATTTCACCGTCTACATTTGTTAATATTCTGTTTGATATGTTAAACTACTCCACCTGTTATATTTAAGTGAGTATATGTGCGTGTGTGTGTGTGTGTGTGTGTGTGTGAGAGAGAGAGAGAGAGAGAGAGAGACATTTCAAGGGCAGCCGGTGAACTGGAACGCGCTCGGGGAGAAAGTGCGCGTTCTGACACGAGCTCGAGCTTTGATTAAAAGGTAAAGTAATAGATTTAAACACACGCCGCGCGCGCGCCTCGCCAGACTCTGTTGGCTTTTCACAAATTACTGAACGGTGCAGTGATGGAAATAAGACTGTAATGTTTGGTAATGGAAAAGAAAGAACCGTGTTTTTTTCTGGCCGCCTTGTTTTCTGACATACACAAAATAAATTACCAAGACTAATGGGTCTGGCGCGCGGAGTTTTTCCCGCATCTTCTGAAGGAATTCAGATGTGTTCCTCGCTATTTCAGTTTACATTCGTTATCTCACGCAATGTCGGTTGAAATGATGAAACGTCAAACAGCTAATGTAACATTAACAGTACTGACTGCTGAGACAAATAGCTCCAAACGCCATTAGGTAACTCAACCTAGAACACGCATCCTCCACTGCACGCGCCAGCCCCTCAGCGTGCCCAACAATAAAGACAAGAAAACAGTCAACTAAGAGCAGAACAAACACGGAACTGAGAAACACAAACAAAGGTGATTTCAAGATATTCGCTGTGGTGCAGCGGCACGCTCACATTAGTTTACCCAAAATACAACTAACCGCGCGTCTTTGCGCATGGGAACCGCAGGAGCCCCACAGATAGACGAAGAACATCATTCAAACATTTTTAAAATTCTGTATTGTTTGAAACGTTCTCAGCGTAAGAGTGTTTTTTATATGATTTATAATGTTAAAAACGCTCTGCTAGACTGCAAGAATGTTTTTCATAACTTTGAGAGCACTTTAAGAGAACGTTAGCCAACCTTCTGAGAACGTTCCAAATACAGGAGAAAAGGTAAAGGTTAGGGTAACAGTCAAATTTTTGCATAGGTACATTTCCTAAAGTCTTGGACTACAGAATTACAACTACAGAATATTTTCACCACTCTTCCCTAGAATAACTATAGTTAATTGAACACACTTTTTTGTGACATGCCCTCTTGGCCCCCATTAACATTTAGTTTTAACTAGGTCACCAAACTGACCAGCAAGATAACCTGGATCAGAATACAGCAATTAAACTGACGTCAAACGCGGCCGCCGCTGTCCGTAAGTGTCCGGCGTTTATCCGGGATCCACCTTCCCCTAATTGCCTCCTAATTCGGCGTGTCAGATCAGTGTTTCCCTGCTGTCCCGCCGGTGGTCGTGTGTGTGTGTGTTACAGTTTTAAACTCCGAGGCGTTACTCAAGTCATTGACACAAGGCAAATTGCGCTTAATAAATGAGTTTAATGGATCACGCGATTGGACTGAGAACGCGCTGCTTCCTCTAGTTATGCAAAACAACCAGTTCTGAGTATTCACTGCGCATGCGCACACGGGTGGTGTCTCTCACCTACGATTTAACCTCATTATTTACCAGTTTAAATTATTTATTATTTAACCTCATTATTTAACAGGTTGGTAGACGCATTTATCCAACGACTGTATTTAAGATACAAGATATTTTGTAGATTTGCAGATTTGTTTCTTATTACGCTTATACTCAAATACTTTAAGTCCGTTTTGTACACAAATATAAAGTGTACATTACTTTACGGATTATATTTTTAATTTTGTAAGGGACGCGTCGGACCGAATAGTAAAGAAAAATAGCTAAAAACACAGCGAACAATTTTAGGTTGTAGAAATGTTACCCTAACATTTCCATTAAGTAACAGAAACGTGAAAATGTTGTTTTGAACGTTCAAAACGTCCTTTTTTAGAAATTGTATTACCATTATTGCTCGCTTAAGACATATTACTCATTTTTAATTCTGTAACGTTTTAAAACTTTCATTAACAACTTAATAACGTTTCTGACAATGATATATAACGTTTGCTAAATGTTCTACTAACGTTACTGCAAGAACTTTTTGATAATTCCAAAAACTTTTAGGGAACGTTAGTTAACGTTTTTTAGAAATCTCACAAAAACAATCAGAACTACAAGTGACGTGTCAAAGAGACAAAGGCCTAACTCTCTCTCTCTCTCTTTAATGGTGACGACATGTTTGGTTGCGCAAAACAATCTCATTGGACATTATTGATGTTACAGATGTTGTAGTAATGAAATAATCGGTGTGTGAAGGACCTTCCACAGTCACCGGCGCGCTCGGTGATGAATGACGGTAAAGGTCACCACGCGACTCTCAGGCGTTTATACGGCAACGCCTGAATTAACGCCTGTAGAGACGCTGGACTGAAGTCCAGGTATTCCCAATTCAAGCAAATACAACAATATCCTACAAACAAAACAAGTAGTTGTGTATGATGTCACACAGCCACTTGTAAACGTTTTTATTTATAAACGCCTTTACACGTGTCAAATTAAATTGGGTTGCAATAATAAAGCGTGTTTTTTTAAAGAACGCAGTAAAATAATCTTAAATGGGCTCTAAGTGTGATATTGTATTACAGTCCACACCAATACAAAAATAATGTACTGTAGAAAAGTGATGTCATACATGATTATGTAAATGTTTCAGATTATGTGGATACCAAAGTTTTCTCTTGATTAGCCATAAAACCATAACTATACCCTGCGAATCAACACACAAAGCACGCGGGCGACTGTATAAACGCGACACCAATATATATTCTGATTCTTCATAATCACTCCAAATTCCTAACAATACACGCGTGATGCTCACGCAGCACTGAGGCAATGAGCCCGTCTCTCAGTAGACATCTACAATCCCTCACGAGTTAACAACGTATATAATCACGCCTTTATAGGATTATCACGGATTACGCCACATTAGGGCCCCACGTGGCCCCACACCAAACGCCCAGCTCCTCATTCATTGTGCGCCACCCGTCGCCCGCGCTGACACCCGAGTTGACACCCGGGTTATTTGTTGTCACTCTGCGCACATTAATTAGGCGTGAGCCCGCGCTGCTCTCTGTCTGCTGATAGCCCCGAGCGGCCGCAGCGCTCGAACCCTAATCAGCAGAGTAAACTCGCGCTATATTTCAATTTGGGGAGGCGCTCTTCCGCGCGGAGGACCCCAGCACGGCAATAAATAAAGCGCCTATTTATGCCACCATCACACAGAGACATCCACATGCACTTACCAGCGGCCCTCTCATCATCATGCCCGCCTTCAACAGAGGTCATAAATCAACGCTTTTCAACCGCAGCGATTAGTGATGCTATTTACAACCACAGAGAGGGAGAGGGGGG
>JAZGTI010001110.1:0-48659 GCA_036877585.1 Botia kubotai | reverse complement strand
CACACACACACACTCTCTCACTCACACACACACTCTCTCACTCACACACACACACTCTCACTCACACACACACTCTCACTCACACACACACTCTCACTCACTCACACTCACACTCAAAACGGCAGTTCTAGTTTACAGAGAACATAAAATAAAAATAAAACTCACCACTCCTTCATAGGGGTAAGATGTCTCCGAGTCGATTCCTCCATTATCAATGACATACTGGAAGGCATTGCTCATAAACCCTCCATTGCAGCCCTTGTTACCATATTTGGAGGAACAGTCCACCAGGTTCTGAGGGCTGAGGTCCACCAGCTTTCCTGTGGTCTTCATCAGCTGCCCCTCAAGAGCCCCAACAGAGCTGAAAGCCCAACACGAACCACATGAACCCTGAGACCAGGGAGAAGCACATGAGAATGGGGGAACAATTAGAACATAGAGGTTATCGTTTAAACAGGGCCAGGAAGCAGACCAAACTCGACATGGAGGAAATCTACAATTACCAGAGGAGAATATTTTCATCCAAAAGGCAAATAAAACCGAACTCATGGTTTCATTCCGACTAGAACAGACATGGTTAATAAAAAGCAGTGACTTGGGTATCATGGTGACCTATATTAAACTTTAAGCTGAATAAATGCCACTTACATCAGTGTTAAACTGCTTAGAAAAACACCACCACCATGTTCGTAAGAGCAAGAATGTTTTTTTATAAAAGTTTTTTTTTGACATGAAGAAATCAGAAGTAGTAACAGGAATGGGGCAATAAACTTCCTTAGACACTGACTGGAGAACAGAGAACTAGAGAACACTTCCTCTTTCTGTGGAAAAACAATGATGCAAATTTCTCTGGCAAGGTCAATTCACTTATGAATCGGCATATTTAAAGAAACGTGATTGAACGGTTTCGATATTTACATACTTGATGTTCAGGAGGATTTGTTAGGGGAATCCAAAATGCGGTTTTAAACGATTGTTCGGCTCCACAAAAACGGAATCTGATGTCAAACCAGATGTAGAGCAGAAACAGAATGTAATAAAATACAGTGTCATCACACCTGCATCTTCACACTGGAGACATAGCCCTTCTCTCTCCAGTCCACAGTGTCTGGCAGGGGATCCCCAGAGGAACCCATGAACTTTGCTGTTTGCCTCCTGAGGCCGAGAGGGACACGGGTCACAGCTAACGATTGCAGAACCTCTTCTGTCGTCTGCAAGTCAACATGGCACAAATAAGAAACTGAGAGTGAGAAGTTATAAAACTCATGTGTAGACCGAGGATTGAACGAAAGGTTCAGAGTCTAAACAAACTGATAATTATAGTTAACCAAACAAAAGCATTAAATATGCATAATTCCAAATATGGATTCTCGCGTTATTTAGTTCCTTACCATGTCACCCATGTGGTTCATGCCCAGGTCATATGTATGCATGCCCATGGAGGCCTCCAGGTTGTGGAGGGTGATCAGCCGAATGTTTCTCTCCCACACCTCTCTCCTGCCCAGTTCTTCAACCTGCCATCATACACATACATTATAAAGATCACTGTGTGCTATGCCTTGAGAAAAACATGACAATACAATCAAACAGTTCCAATACTGTAAATCCAGAATGATATTCATACATACTGTACATAAGAATCACATGTGAATTGTCTTTATTAAAAAAAAGCACACCATACAAATTTGTAATAAAAATGTAATTTTTGCTCAGTCATGCATCTTGTTAAATCTCACCTCACTGGAGTAATATTTGCCATGTGTTTTCTTCCACATCCCCCAGTGTTGGTCTAGAGTCGAGTCAAAATGGGCCAGTGCTGTGCCAAAAAACACCGCAAACAGCAAGCTCCCAAACATCTTTGCCTGCCGAGCGCACAATACCACATTAACACAACACAATAACAGATTATTATCCATTTTTATTTCTCACTGGTATTGCCAACCATCAGCCTAAACATCAACAGGGGATAAAGACTTCTGGGAATGATATTTGTGTTTTTTTTGTAAGCATGTATATTCATAAATGGTTTTGTCTGCAAACATGAGTTTGGTTTAATTTTGACTAGAAGTCTTGTTTTAAGTTGACTGGCTACAAAGTTTTTCAAATGTTCAACACCTGCTTTGATTTTTTTAAAGACATTTTTAAAAGAATGAGTTAAATGAAGTGAAAGTAACAGAAATAGGCCATAAAGGAAGCTAAAATTGTTCGTCATGAGACTGGTTATGAAAATCTAAGCAATCCATCACATGTCTAAACTGAGATGAAAAACTCTACAGTTGCGGACATGGTTACTACACTTTTACTGGTTAATGGGTTAATTTTCGTTGAGAAAAATTTAAAATCACTTGAATTAGGTTATACAAAAAAAGACATAACGTACTGGTCGACGAGGAAGTGACTGAAATTAAACTAATACGAACGTTTGATCGACTCCACCTGATCTCTCATCGATGTCTCAGTTAAACGATAGTTCTCCTCATTTCTTGAGTTAAAAACAAACCCAGAGCCACTAAACCCATCCGAAACCACTATTACACGGTTCCAACATCCGTTTCAGGAAACGTACTCATAACAAAACTTAAGCCACTATCTAAAGTAAAACCGAAAGAAAGTCGTTTTGAAAAAGAAAGTCATTTTGAGAAAGAAAGCGCAACACACATTTTAAAAAGCTTTTAATAAGAGAGGTGAAGGTGGATAAATGTATCGCTAGTTTGCCTCACCTGTGCACTCTGTTTAAGCTGCACTTCCGCTCGTTGGAATGGAGATGAACTTCTGTGAGTTCCTGGTTGCTTTGCTTTTATTTTGTTCAATCACGTGCCAATCTCTCGCCATTGTCATATGGCATATTTGCTTATTCGCTCTTACAAAAGTTACATAAAGCTATGACGTTAATAACATGAAACGAGTACAGGGGACTTATAAATAGCATTTAGTAAAATTAATACATGAATAAATAAGTAAATAACAAGTCTTTAATTCAGATGGGTTCAGTCGATTGTTCTTTATTTAAATATAGACTTGGATCGGACACTTGGATCGGCTTTGAAAGTATCATGACGCTATCATGCAGAGTTTCATATGCATTTAAACAATGTCTTTTATATGTCTTTTATATCAAATACAATTTATGTTGTTTGTGTCGCCACCTATAGGTAAATTATTTTTTATATTATAAAGTAACGCCATTATTATGTGTAAATAGTTAAAGTGAAACACTACCGAAAACACAATGGCTTTGCCCCGTACACAATTTCCTATTTAAAGATTACTACAACATTACAGAAAGGGGGAAAGTAAAAATCTAAAAAAATACTGAACTTTACTGTAAAAAAGATTACTGTCCCACTTGTATTCAATCGATCTTTAAATGTATTACACAATATATGAGAATACACAGGAAACAGGAAGACAGACAAGGTAGCTCTTGTGGTTAAACACCATCATTTGAGCATGCAAGCACACCACAATTGTTACATCTTTGATCTGTCAATAATCTGTCGATGAGGGCTCTGGTTTGAAAGGTGTCTGGTGTGCACAGGCCACAGAGTTTAGCTTTTAGATGCATGTAATATTGCCCCTAAATGACATTTCTCTATATGTTCTAAATTTTGATGAGGTCCTCACACTTAAATGTTCTGGTCCATAAGCAATAAAAAGCAAAGATCAGACTTGATGACAGAGGCTCTCAGATATACACTTCGTTGTTGTGGTGCAGTACCTCAGTTTGTTGTGTTGTCTTTGGCTTCCTTTCCTGGCTTCATTTGGTTTCAGCTCCTCCCCAAATTAGAGTGCCGACACTCTGCTTCCTCAGCAGCACAAGTTAAACTAAACCTCCATAACCACAACAATAACTTAAGACTAACAAGGTTAATGGAAAAGTCTCAGAACTTTATTTCTTATAGTGTTTCTGTACAGAGGATGGTATGTCTTGAGGAATGACCCGTATGTTAGTGTGGTGTAATTTTACATTACAAAAACGAATAAAGCATGTCTCATGTTACTGAATTCATTTAAGAAAGCAACAGTAAGATACTATTGCTGTAAAGTGCCCTACTGTACATAACAAATGCATTTTTATAAAGTCACCAAAGAAGAAAAAAACTTGGTATTCTATATAATCAAAACATCACAAAACAAGTGTTTCTACAATCAGATCCCACCAGGGGCATAAGAAAATAAAAAAACATTTGGCAGACCGTATACACAATATCAAAACTCCCTCAAGAACTTCAAATATTGCACAAAAGAGCTGCTCTTGCAGTGTTTGATGGTATTAGGAATAGAGTAAAGCAAAAAAAAAAAAAAAGGTTCTAATTATCATCATTTAGAAAACGTTGAAATATGTTCCAACAATGATTTGATGTTGGAGCACATGAATAACAGTGATTGAGTCCCTTTAGTTGTTGCTTAGCAGCAGACAGGTTTGGTCCCTCGTTGAGTTCCCCACTTCCTGTTGCTGATATCACATGATTGGGAAACTGGCCAGGTTGGCAATGCCACACGCGTTGTTACGGTTACGAGCCATCAGGACAAAGCCCTTCTTTCCCCACTCCGCACCCCAACTTCAGGAGAAAAAACAGACGGGGTTTAGAGTTATTTAACATAACTGTTAAATGCTGGCTGTGATGATATGATCATGACTGTATCACATCACCTGTAGTAAACAGGATAATGGATCTCTGATTCTATGAGAACCAGCAGAACCTCACCTGTTCTTCACAATCCAGTACTTTTTGCCTTTAGGCGTGACTCCATAGCCAACAGCAAGCACTGCATGGTTGACATCATCCTTGTTACAGTTGGGATCATAGTAAATACCTATATATAGAGAGAGAGAGAGAGAGAGAGAGAGAAAGAGAGAGAGAGAGTCTAAGCTACAAGACAAGGTTTCTCTACCATCATTTTGGACAATATACAGGGCTTCCACTCTGCTGGCCCTGGCCCAGTACTAAACAAAACCAATTGGCCATGCAAACAGATATATATATATATACAGTTTATAATTTAAATATACAATATATTGATTTATGTAAAGGGATGTTAAGTACCGCTTTTGTAGTACAGGAAGGTGGACTGCATGGCATCTATACCCACTGACACAGGTCCCACCTTTGCTACAGCAGCAGCCAGTGCCCACTCATTACCCTCAGGGATCTCTTTATACCCCTTAGATTCGGCTGCTTTTCCCGACACGTTGTAGGCACACTGCTGGTCCTGCAGGGGGCAGTATCGAGAAGGGAAAAATCGACAGAAATCACGAGTTAAAAATTACATCGAGTCACCGAAATGAATGTATAAATATTAATGTTATTATGTTTTTAACAGCACAAACTGATTTTGTTTTGTGCATTTTACTAGTATGAAAATAAAGTTATTACTATTCCGGCGTAAGGGTAGTTCTCCTCCGAATCGATGCCGTGGTTCTCTTTGACGTATTCGAACGCCTTCGTCATATATCCTCCACCACAGCCGCTATTTTCAGTCACGCAGTCCACTAGGTTCTGAGGACTAAGGTCCACCAGTTTACCTGTGGTCTTCTTCAGCTGACCTTCCAAAGCTCCAGCAGAGCTAAAGGCCCAACAGGAGCCACAAGAACCCTAAGAAACGCAAGTAAAAATCAAAGAACTGCTTAAAACACATAAACATGAAGTTGTTATTTTCGCCACTAGATGGCGCCCAATTACAGAGGCGTACATAAACACAACACGTAGGGTTAGAAAATACGTTCATCTAAATACAAAACAAAGGGTTAGGCTGTATTAGAGTTTATCTTTACAGGCTTACTATACTTACTAGTTCCTGAATATTATTTGTAGTTTCTTTAGGTAAATGCCTGGTTTGCTTACTTGGTTCTTGACAGATGTGACATAGCCCAATTTACGGTAGTCAATGGATTTGGGCAACCATTCCACCGTGTCACCAGGCACATATGTGTTTGTGGGGTCCCGGTTCATGGGCGTCTGGAGTCCCATCACCTTCTCTGCTACTTCCTCTAGTGTCTACAGAGAAATAAGTGGAGAGATCATATCATCTAATCTTGCTTCAACCTGATACAATGCACCCAAAAATGTAAACACATTTTCACGTTTCAGTTAACAAGCCTTTCATAGATCGTTGATGCGACACTTCTGTTGTCTTCTGTTGTCATTCTACAAACAGGTCTACCAAGTATGAGACTTAATAAACAATATAACAGAGTGAGCTTGTGCTACCTGGATACAGTTGTTACTTAATGTCATTTTGAGTCAGTTTTTTAAACAGCATTTTCCAGCATTCAAAAATCATCAGACTGAATTTAAAAACTGACCATGTCTCCAAACTGATTCATGCCCAGATTATAGGTATGAATCCCCAGTTCATACTCTCTGTTGTGGGCCTCAATAAACAGCATGTTCTTCTCCCAAATAGCCCGCCGAATGGGTTCTTCACCCTGTCAACCACAAACAGTGAGTCATGTTCAATAACTGTCAATCATACTCTCACAATACAAAGACAGTGCTTCAATTTTGGCCATGTCTATTGTTTGTTCTGTATCTCTGCAAACTGATGTTCAAATGAGGGCTATGAACGTCGCAACTCAGATATAAAACAACTTGAGGGTCCTAAGTTTTTTCCTCACTTTTAATTCAGCTGTGCACGCAAAACGTCGCCCATTAGTAAGGCAACATTAGCCAGTTAATGCACTGAAATTCTGATCAAAGTTGCCAGAAATAAACGACGAGCGCTAGTTTTCCCCTGTCTTCTTCAGAGGAATATCAGAGGAGGGATATTCAGATTCTTTCCAACAAACCTGGTTTGTTATGCATTGGGAATTGTAGGCTGTTTACTTACCAGACCATTGTATTCTCTCCTGTAGGTGGCTTTCCAGCTGTGCCATGCCTCATCCAGTAAAACATGACTCACGGCTTGTGCCAAACCACACCACACCGTCACCAGCAGCAGCACAGCTGTTCCACTCATTTTATTCATTATACCCTAAAGAAAGACATGCCGTTTTAAACACATTATACCTTATGCGCGCAGTTATAACTGGAACCCAATTGAGTATTTATTTATTTAGTGTTGATCGACTGTTATTATTACAACGTTTTGTGAACATTGAAAAAGCGGAAGGGCTGCAATAGCTACATATGTTATAGGCCTATATAACTGTACTTTAAACAATTGTCACATTTTTAGCTATATTTTCCGACTGTGAGAATGAAACAGTACACACAGTAACCTGCTTTAAAGAACAATACCCTTAAATAATGTCATTTACTTATTCTAGTTTTTTCTCTAAGACGACGAGGCACATACCTGGGTTTGCTGATTTCTGAAATCCCGGTCTGAAACTTCGCTATTCGACGACCTCTTTTTATGTCACCACTTTGAGGAAGTTCTTCCTATTAAAGGGAAAAAGGAAGAAACTGCACATATGGAACTCTGATGTGATGGGTCAGAGTGATGATGTCAGGTGTCAGGTTACAGTATTGCATATTCAGGATACAGAATAACCTGAACTGTTCTGGATTCTGTTCAATTTAACCCTCTCTGGAAAACAGCAGTGTGGAAAGAATAATACTAATGAAATATAATAATAATAATAATAATACCTTTGTTTGGTAGCTTATATGAATAATTAAATGTCATTTAAAGTTTAATCATTTGCAAATGATGCTACAGGTTTCTCTGTATAATGATTTGTGTGTTTTGTTGCAGTCTTGTCTAGAATGTGTCTAGATGGTTTTATTTGTTTTGGCATCCTGCAAAAAATGTCAGTTTTCTGCAGCTGATGTTGTTATTAGATGTTGTTGTTAAGTAATGCTCATTTTCTCTTTCTAAGTATTATAAGCATTTTCTGTCATTTAAACTGTTAACAGCTTAGAACAACAGTCAATTGGTCACATTTTTAGGCAGCAGAAGTTGGTCACGATAACAGATGGAAAAAAACTTTTCAGGTGGACACGTAGCTTGTTGTTGAATGTAGGTTATGCATTTAAATCTCACATAATAAATTTTAATGGATAAATACAGCAAGAACCACCAAAGCAAACGCACCAAAGCATGATATTCGGTCAACATACGAGTACTATTAACATAAGATTATCTTACCAGGATGAGATGTCTTACCACCTTTAAGTCTCAAACTAAACTACAATCTAGTTGTTAGTTTAAACTTAACACATTAGTTTAAGCTGAAACTTAAATTTTGCTGCTTGACAGATAAAGCTGCTATCTAAAATCTGTGTCTGAGCCATCTTTTGAAATCTTGGCTGTACAACTTAAAGGTTAAACTCCTACTATTGTTGTAATGATTTATAGATTATCTGCTTCGTCTAGTTTTCACTGAATTTTCCACCATTTTAACACCTTGTTTCTGAATATTATGTTAACAGGTCTTGTTAACTTTCAAAAACAGTTCCCCTTGTTAGTCAACAACATAAGTTCGCTGCGTAATGCATCAGTGTATGAGGTCTACATAAAAATGGTCCCATGATGTTTACCGTATAGACATGCGGTCAGCACTAAAAGGATATAAATGTATGTTGAGAAAAGTCCCCTAGTGTTAGTTGTTCATGCTATGTGCAGATTAGTCACAAACCTTCAAGCATTTCCATAAATATCACAAGCTAAAAGCAGCACAGCCTGCTGACATGATGACAAAACAGAGCGAACTACATTTACAAATATATTCACATATTCAGTAATCAATCAAATCAAGCCATTGCAAGACCCCTGCCAGCAGAAAACAGCATGACTGAATTTCTTAAAATTACACTAATGGTTTGTGGAAGACATTTACCTCTTTGAGTTTCAATTTCTGGCACATTTGTACCGACAAATCAATAAAACACTGCCTCAGCTAACTATTTTTTTGGAGTGTAGCAAAACACAGTCTCTGAACTGCTTTTTGCTGCTTTTAAACAGATTAAGATCAATGTAGACTGGAGGAAACAGATTAACTGATTTCTGAAACAGTGACTTCGTCTCCTACTAAATCAACACAACTGAATCAGCTCTCAGGTTTTGCTACATTATACTTTTGGTTACTGCAACTTGTTTACTGTGTTTTCATGGTAAAAGACTTGCTTTCTGGTGCCAATTTATTTTTACAAATTAACCCTCACTACCTGCAAGGTAGGACTGACTTTAACCCATTTTATAAATGATTTATTAGGTATTTTTCTAGTAAAACACACTGTACCTTGGCAAGATATTTTAGTGGTTCAAAGGAACCTTGCGGAGGCATTAAGATGTATACATATTTTTAGACATTTCATGCAACTGAGTACAGAAATCTTCAACGTGAACATTCATTTATTGTGTATTGTCATAAAATATTACTATATGCTAAGAAATAACATTATGAGATAAACAAGCCTAGTGTATATAATAAAATATATAAATCAGTAATAGTAATAGAAGTTATATTACTCCCCTTTACTCACTAACCCACAATCCCTTGCTGCAGTCACATGTCTGATCCCATGACTGTCACGAGACTTTTGATTCTAAACTTTTTACGGTTTATTGTTCAGAATGAGACTCACAGAAACTTCCCTTTTTGTGAACGTCATATGGCTCATTCAACACCAGTCAAAGGTGTAGAAACACACACTCATTCTTTATTATCATTATTTTACACATTGTAAAATAACAGTATGATCATTTTATATTATTAAACAATTTAAATGGGAATAATGTAGTCAAGTGAAATCAAAATGCTTATGTTTTAGCTTCTTCATAGATTACAGCTCTGCATACTTGAGTGAGGTGCATTCTGGGATACTTTTCAAACAGGAGTTCCCATGGTCACTTATTGGCTGTTTATTGTTTCCCAAATCCACTCTAGCTCTAGATTTTTACATTTATCCACAAACCTTATTTCAAACATTAAAAGCTGCATTCCATAACTTTTTTGGGGGTTAAAAATTGACAAAAATGAGATATGAGTAAATACATAACAGTTGAGTGTTCAAAATGGTCTCATTATACACTGATTACCAAAAGTACGTTTATAATAATGACTTATAATTTGAACTGTGAATGGTGGAGCATTTGTAGCAACAGTTGCTTCAAACTAAGACATGTTAAAAAAATAACACAGATATTTAACTATGTTGTAGCAGAAAGACTCCATTCATAAATCTCAGCACAGACTTTAGCCGTGTTCCCTGTGCCACAGTTATTTATGAACAGATGTGCTCATGCTGGGGATTAAGGATCGTACACGGGGTGCCTGGCAGTCGATATATTATTGTAGTGTGACAAACAGACTTTAAAGAATAACAACACATTCACAATTTCACTGTATGATCTACCATGTGCACAGAGATTGGAGGGTTTGTGATGGTAGGATCTGACAAACACAAATCAGTGTCTCGCTCGAGTTCAGTCGAGTTCAATACAGCATTTGTACAGGCAGGTCAGAGAAGGCTGCTTTCTATAGATATACAAAAAAACAGAGGAGAATATTATTCTTCTGGGATTGATGTAGAAGAGGTTCGAGGATGAAGAGATGTGAACATCTTTTTACAATCCTTTTTACATTTGCTACGAACAGCAAGCGGTAACGCTTTTGTATACAACATGGAGGAAAAAATAATCCCAAATCCTGGTGGAACACCAAGTACTGCAGACAACATCTTGCAGAAAATCTGAATGAGAAATAAGCCATCAAAATATTCAGATTTACAGCATTTTCTGATCTATACAGTGATATTTAACACCATAGATCTAAATCATTTACAGTCTAAATGTGTAATATCTATAAACATATAACATTTATATTTAGTCATTTTATCCAAAGCGACTTACAAATGAGGACAAGGAAGCAATTTCAATGAATAAGTGCTATTAACAGGTCTCAGGTATGCCAACACAGTGTAAGAAGCAATTTTTTTAAATAAAATAAAGAGAATTAGTAGTGGTGTGTTAGTTGATTAGTTATGGAAGTGAAGACAAAATAGTTGAGCTTTTAGTTGTTTCTTGAAAACAGCTAGTGACTCCGATAGAGTTATATAAAAATGAGGTAATGATGTAGAAGGTGTGTTTGTTGGAATATCTCCTGTTGTATTTACCATTGCCTCTTTAATTGAATTTCTTTTATGCTTTATCAGTTTTAAAATAACATTTAGTTGTGTTTTAAAACATGGTGTTCATTATTGTAGCTACAGTGGGGAAGCGTTCTTAAAACGGACTGATTATTCATTCATTGCGAGTATACTGTTGTCTTAGGTACTGCTAGCATGTACCTGCAGTAAGCACACAGGGAAAAACTTACATACTGCAAAACTATAGTGAAGTAGACAATATTAACATAAAAAGACAAAAGGGTTAATAAGTCAGTCTTGTGATGTACAGTATCACTTTCATGAAGTTATAAGAACTCGTCACTTGATAAGGATAAAGGTGAGTGATAGAATAGAATAAAATAGAATAGAAAGAGCTGTATGGCCAAGCATGTTTACACACCAAGTATGTTAACTCTGAAATAAAATAAGGAAAACAGTTATATAGTACAATAAAGTGTAGTGAATGTAGTGAATAAAGAAGTAGTTTAGTGAATGTACAGAATGTACAAGTTATTGCACATATCAATTATTTACAGTATTATTTACAGGTGTAAAGATTAGGATTGTTATGTACAGTTTTACAATTCGAGATGTTATGCAAAAATATATTTATAATGTTGGGTAGTGTAGACTTCAGACTTCAGACTTAATATAGGCTAAATTTCACACATATAGTCCGAGTTTTCACTATATTAGAGACTCAGTCCCTACCTTCATTTGAAATGTATTCCCTCTAGTGGCCAGATTTAATTTAATTCTTACAGGTAATGCAGAGAGTGTCCCAAATCATCAGTGTATACCACTCCAGTGCACTTATCTCTCTTTCCATCACACACTCACTTGATCCATCCATGCATTGTAATATAAGTAAATAACCAGGAGAAAATACATCGGCTGTCATTAGCAAACAGCCTTATAATGCATGTGAACAAATGGTTAGTGTCAATGGAAAGATCTGTCTGATCCATTGCTTTTATGGGTAATATGACGCTAAATATCACACATCTGTTATTCATGAATACAATGATGCTCAAATTAACATTTATGTTGAACTAGGTGTAAGATCTATGTCCTCGTCACGCAACATCAAATTAAAATTCAGCATAATAGCCACATTTAGTTTTAATGGTGCTAGTTAATGTTGTTCGATGCCCATTATAAGGCTGAGAATAATAAATAAAATTCTAGTTCGGATGAGAGTTAAATCCCAGGCCCAGCTAACAGGGAATGTTCTGAGAACGTTGGTTAAGTTTTCTAAAAGTTCTCTCAAAATGATCCAAAAAGTTCTTCCGGTATTGTTTTTTAATGTTCTATTTCATAAATCAAAAATGTTATTCTTAAGTTGTTAGTAAAACATTTAAATAACATTACAGAATTAACAAAATGTTTGAATAATACTTTTATCACCAACAGTAACATTAAAACAACATCTAAAAACTGGACATTTTAAATGTTCCTAGAGGTTTTAAAATTACATTTTTATTATTTTTGTTACCAAATGGAAACATTGAGGAAATGTTCTTTTAAGTTGTTAGCTGGCGACTCTTGTTTTGCGTAAAGGCTAAACGTCTGCTACCAATATCTGTCTGTTTAACAAAGAGATGTTAGACTCATATAATGTTGTTTCTCTACAGATGGTGGACTCTAATGTTCATGCATTAAAACACAAAGGTGAGTGGCTACAATTCCTAACAACTATTGTATAAAACTAGCTAATTCTGTTTAGCTGTTCCCCAGAGACTCCAAACTCTGGTGGTCAGCATGTTAGAGGTCATGACCTGCACCCCTGGGAGTTTTATATATAAAACGTTATATATATAAAACGTTATTCCTAAGTTGTTAGTGGAACATCATTAATGTAGTTAAAAACGTTACAGTATTTAAACGTTTGAGTAATGTTCTAACGTCCAAAAAACGTTCCTAGAAGTTTCAATATCACGTCTTTGCTACTTAATTGAAAAGTTAGATTCGAGATTTTATGTCACATACGCAGTTAAGTAAGCATACCTGTAGTGAAATTGTAAGAACGTTACTGAAACGTTCTCACAACCTAAAATTGTTAGCTTGAGTCAAAGATATTCTCCGCAGAAGCCACATTTAGTTAAACGTTTTGTATCGTAACCAAAAGCGTTTTGTGAGATGCTGTGTGACACCTACAAACCGCGAGTGTCACTCAGTCGACCATCTGCCGTTTTACCTAAATCTGCAGATTTGGCCAAGCCGAGCAAAAATCTGTCATGTGCCCTCACGCCACACTGAGGTGTTATCCTCGATAAACCGCAGCTGTGCTTCGGCTGAATGAGAGAGTAAATAGCGATCTGCTCTAGAAAGCGTTTGGTTTTTGGATATCAACTCGTATTGGATCGGACAGGTGCATTTGGAAGTTAGACGGGGAGCGACAGTGCTGGGAACAGCCAACCTAAATTAAGGCTACAATTATCTTGCTGGACCCTGGAGGAATGTGTCGTAGACAGAAAGAATTAATGAAGGAGCAAAACGATTAACAATATTCGGGTCTCGTCTCGTCAGATGTTTCTGAGCACTGTGTTGTAGGACGCTGTGCATAAGTGAGGAATTTCAAACCGAGATGGACAAAGACTTGGAGTGCTATGGCATCGCTGCCTTACAGATAGTATAAGTAAGGGAAAGCTGGTGAGTTTCGCTTTTCTGGCTGTTTATGTGTGTATATTTGTAACCTGTAAAATTATATTTTATATTAATAACATTTTATTCGATGTCCCATCATCAAGTTACTCATTTTGTTGTGGTCGTTAGGTCTTATTCAAACCTAAAATGCAATATTTCACTGGGATGTTAAGAAATTCTGTCTCGTTGTTTCTTGCCTATTGTTGTAGAATTGAAAGTACTACTTTTTCTCTCTTTTTTATAAACGACGACTTTTATAAAGCACGCCGTTCATAATTTCGGCAAGCGCGTAACGCTCAATCCGCTTTAAGCTCAATGCGCGTTAGTTGATCAATTCACGCACGTCTGCCATAGACCACAACTATTCGAATTACACATTAAAGTCTAATTAAAACGACCGTTTTAAGATCACGGATCATTGTTGTTGTTATAGCTTCATTTGTTACTTCTCCGTTTAAGATCATTGACCGTCTTTTAATTGGCAGTGATCAATCTTCGCTAATGAGTATTCAAACTGCGTCCTGCGGCGCCGGTGATGTGCGGCATAGCCAATTCTCCCCGCGCGCGTGAGTAAGCGCTACAGGAGCGCGAGTTTTGGGGCCGTTCCAGACGAGCACTTTAATCAGACGGGTTGTAATGCACAACGGGGCTTGATTTATCACGGGTTATGGGGCGGATCGGTAAAAGCACTTACTTGATCGCTGGTTTTGTATTGCGTGGTCACTGTGTCGACACTCTCATCATATGTATGGTGTGATTTATGAGGTATGCTAGTACCACCGTGTCATTTTGAAGCAGGAGAATTTGTAAAGTCACGGAACGGGTGCAAATGTCTTTCTGTCGGTTTTGCCTTTTAATAAACTGGACTGAGACTTGACTTAGGTGTGCCTCACATTGCAAGCAACATCCTGGCTCTTTGTGTAATCCAGATGCCCTAAAACAGACCTATTTAGGACTGCTTAGACACTAAACTATCCAGGGCACAGTATGACTCTGCTAATGGGCCCCTGTAATAACAGCGACAGGATGGGTGTGTCTCACTGGTGATGATTTCCCCAAAGATCAGACCCATCTTTTAGCTAAGCAAGAGACATACAATCTGTGCTAATCTGAAATGATGAAGTACAGTTCACAGTCTTCTACTGCATACATGGGTGTAGTCAATTCTGTGCGTTTTATAGATGACACATAAGCCTTAAGCCTTTTAAAATCCTCTTCGCAAATATACTAAAATCTGGGCGATAGATTGTATTTCTCACAGCTGATTTACAACATCTATTCCAGGACATGTTGTTGTAGGGTTGTTTGTATCTTAACTCGTAGAGCATGGTGCTAGCCAATGTCATTAGTTAAAATCTCGGAGAACACATAAACTGATAAAATATACACTCGTAAATCAGTATTAAAGCATGTGATAAATTCATATATATACATTGCAATCTGAATCTGGCCTTTTGCAAACAAATAAACTTTGTTTCCCTAGCATAGCTATTAAATTGCAAATGTCTTCAGTGTTTTTTCAAAGGTTTATACAACGTAAACGCAAACGTTTGGTGATCATCATCCATTGTCTCTACGAACCTGCAAGACTTCAAATTAACAATGCACTTGAGCACATGTGCATTGACCCAAATACATTAATGCATTCAGTTTAGCCTGCGGTAACCTCATATCACTTCTGTGTCCTTGAAAAGTTACTGTTGAAGTCACAATATTATATAAAGTTTAAAACCTATGGTGTTAAAAACACTCACACGTGTACTATATATGTGTACCATAGGGTCACAGTTTTTTTGTCAACATCAGCATCTTTGTTGGTCCTGAAACAACATTCTTATCAAAAAACATCGTCCTTACCTAAACCCCACTCCTAACTCAATAACCTGACCCTTAAATCAGGGAAAAGGGATAGACTGATAGAAATGATGTAGGAAACCCTAACCCAGCACAAAGACTAGTCACAACATGAACCTTAAAGCTAATCCTAAAATCTGATTGGTTGATAGAATGTCGACCGCACACACACGTTGGTATATGTGGTTTATGAAGACTCTCTATAGATGTACGAAGACACAAATGTGTATAATGACGTTTATAACAATGTAACCATGGTTTATGGGGACACTTCCCGTGTCCTCATAAACCAAATCGCTTAAAAATATACTAAATGGTGATTTTTTTGTTAATTAAAAATGCCAAAATTGTTCTGTGAGGGTTAGGTTTAGGGGATAGAATACAGTTTGTACAGTATGGAAACCATTACACACACACACACATATATATATATATATATATAGATATAGATATAAACATAGATATATATATATAATGTATATTGAATGTATAATGAATTTTCTTTTCCCAAACACACTTCTTTTGCGTCACATTTTCTTCAGTGCGTACAGTACACAATGTACATGCAGTGAGAAAAGTGACCAGCACAAAGCTGAATTATCATAATCTGTCCTTCAGACTGTTGTGATCTAAACCCTGATGTGGCCTCTCTCAGCTGCTCCACATAATCATGAGAAACAGAAAGCAGTAAACAGTCACATTATTAACCTGAGCAAAACATACACCACTTACGCAAAATATACACAAATATTTACACAAATATTTACACATTTAAGTCACATTTATTTGTATGGCGCTTTCTGCTATACGTATAGTGTCAAAGCTGCAGTACAGAAAATTAAAACAGAGGTTGTACGTTGTGCATCAGACAAGTGTGTTATTAGAAGTGATTTTAGACACATCCGCCTGAGGCGTAAAGAGCAACAGCTACACAAAGAAACAGTTCTGCACATTCAATTCAACAAAGCTGTAATTCTGTGGAAGGGCTTTAAATGCAGAAAACGTATCCAATGGAATTAAGAGTACCAGAATTTTACTGGTAACACAAAGCATTATCAAATAGAGTACAACGTCCTTTTCTGAATGCACATCGAATTTTGAATGCACCTCCAATGTACTTTGTACTTCAAGTTGTGCTCTATTAGCAAAATGATGTAATAGGCACAATAGCCAGGGGATATGCAAAACTTAATAAATAATGTGTTTTACTCGCCTGGTAATCTGCAGGGCTCTCTGTAGGCTTACAACCTCAAACTTTGTAGAAAGGCAGTTTCTTGTTTTCCCCTAATAGATGCAGATACATATTCAAAGGAAAAAGCTCATTTTAGCTCAAATTGAGTAAACCGATTCCCTCTTTACCACAGGGGCCCATACACAACCACACAAAACAAGGCAAAGAGAAAGCCACATTTACAATTTATAATACCCAGCCTCACAAAACACACACGTACTATATTACAAAGTGCACACTGACTGTTTACAATACAAACGGCTCAGGTAATCGTATTCGTTACAAGCCTGAAGCTGCCCTGTCAGGCTACTGCAGGTCTCTTTATCTTCCTCTCACAGTCCTATGGACCACCGCAGTAAAATCAGTCACACCTCGACAGATGTTAAGACTATAAATGCTGGTATTATATGCTACACAGACAGGCACAAAGCAGAGATGTATTTCAACTCTGTCCTTGTCGCCTTCAGCAAAGGCAGATTAGAAAAGGATGAGGAGAAACGTCTGCGCTTAAGTGGCTGTAAATTCACTGCGGACTTCAAATAAAAAACGAATTAAGCGAAGACACCGAAGCATCTCTTATTTTTGCTATTTTTTTCACGCTTCACTAATTTCTTCCTTAAAAATTTATCTCAGACATTCTCTCAAGCACTTTGTTTATTGTTCTGTTCCCTTGGAAAGCCCAGAGAGAACGAATACCTGTCCTGCAGATCTGTCATCTTTCCCTTTGATAAACAGCACCTGTTTTGGAAAGCTTTAAATACTCACGCTCATTCACATGACTGTGTTCTGTGGTGGAGTTGGAAGCACAACTGAGGGCCTAGAGCCATAAACAGCCTCTTCCTCACTTTGCGGCAATTGTGACTGTGTAGAATTGATCTGAGGAATTCTAATTGGGGATTGGAGAGCAGGTCTGTGTAGTTGTCACCCTGGTGGGACGAGAATAGCACGGGAGAGAAAATCCCAAAGACAGGTGAAGTCAGCCGGGTACATTCCCTGTCTGCACGCAGGGGTCAAAGGTCAGGCGGGCTATGCGGGTCAGAGACCTCTGGCGATGTCACTGAAGGGGGCTGAAATTTTAAACTCTGTTAGTGTAAGGAAAGCAATAAAGCACAAAAATAAAATGTGTGTGTGTGTTGAGTCAAGAGGCTAGTCTTGTGGTTGCCAAGACTTTCCTGTAGCTCAGTGGTTAGAGCATGTCGTTAACAACGCCAAGGTCATGGGTTCGATCTCAGGGATTGCACATACTCAATGTATAGTGATCAATGTGTAGTATAATGCAATGTAAGTCGCTTTGGATAAAAGCGTCTGCCAAATGCCTAAATGTAAATGTAAATGCCATGTTGTGTCAGAATATCCTGCTAGGCTAAACCTTAATAAATATATCCTAAAAGCTTGCAGCTGTTATGTGTCTTCTGGACACGTCTCTGCTTTGACCTTTTCACACTATAATACACGCGCAGTTGAAGCTCAATAATTCTTCATTGTTTCACTTATATGAGCGCTTCTGCTCGTCTCTGGCTAGAGTGAGTGAAGTCAAGTGTAAATTGGAGTCAATCTACACTGGCTTTAAGTGTTGCCGGTTCCTGATACAGCGACAGCATGTCTGTGCAGCAGAGGAAAAGCTTTGATTCTGGCAGAGCTCCATGTTATTTACTGTAACCTAATGAAGCTGGTCCCACCCTAATGAGTTTTGACTGTTGATGTGAAAGTATGAACGCGAGGCCCAATAAGAATGGAGTATGTGTGTGCGTTTAAGTGTTCTTCTTAGTGAGGGTACAGTAACTGATGACATTGCATCAGATCGTCAAGGACACGGTCTGTGTTTGGCAGAGTGTTTGTTTGTTGGATAAGAGCTTTGCCAAAGCTGCTATGTTGACTTTGTTGCAAAAGTTTTACATCTTCTTGGCACTGGGCCATATATTGGTTAATATGCTATTGTTTCAATAAAAATGTTTTTTTAATTGATACTATCCATTTTAAACTGCTCTATCTATCTATCTATCTATCCATCCATCCATCTGTCTTTCTGTCTTGTATATAATGTTTAATGACATTAAGATAACTTGTTTTCCTGCTTGCTGGCTCTCTTCGTAAATCGCTCTGGATAAAAATGTCTTCTAATTAAATACATGTAAATGTAAATGCTTTCAATTAGTGCCCATCAAGATGAGCTTAGTTGTCAGACAGTGTGAATGTATGTAATGTGATTCAACAGACAAACCCACACAGAGAGGTAAAGGGCATGAGAGTTTGTCCAGCACACCTGCTGGACTGTGTCTTTCACAAGTCGGCAGAGAGAGATTAACACTTTCAAAATGTGTAAGGCAGAATCTTTGCTATGTGGAAAACCAATATGGTGTCAAAACAGCCAGCCCAGGATTGACTCTCTCCCCTTTTGCTAATACAGCATTATGAGTCAGCTTATTTGGGCTGTATAAGGCCTTTGTGTGGAGGACACTCCACCACATTGGGAGACTCTGAAAAAGCAGTCAAACTCATTTAAGCGGCTTCAGTTGGGACAGATTCAAAATAGCAGCTCTGTGTGTACACTGGAGATGTGCTGAACTAAGACCAGAACAGGTTTGCTATGGTTTTGCTATAGTTTATAGTATAGAGTTTTAATACAGAACTGGATGAAGTAATGTGAGTTTGCACCCATTTCATTTATTTGTCAGCGTAAGAGATTCCTTAATATTTTACACTCCTTAATTATTCCTTAATTATATTTAAGTGTAATCTATCAGTGTTGTATTAACCAAGTACATATCTAATTTGTTTTTACTTTATATGTATTATAAAACAGACCTTGTAAAGTGTTTTTGTGAGAGGCAAGTGAAATAAATTGAAAATGTACTAATATACAAATGAATATACAGAAGTAAATTCTGACAATCTTTGTCATATGTATTAATAGTTATCACAGTACATTTCCCTTGTTTGTTTGTGTCTTAGAAGAATGCAAAACTGTTGCAGACTTATTTAGCTTCTGGAAATGTATCTTTGCTTTCAGACCTCGGGTTGAACTGAAGCATTTCAAATCTTTTCCATAACCTAAAACGTGTTTAAACCTGTGATCAGTCTAAATACATTTAGAGGATTGCAAAAGTTGTTTTATTCTGTTTTATGAAATCACATTGCTTGATTCTGTCTAAAACAAATGTTAATATAAAAACATTTTACAAAAAAGCCCTTTTCTTTCTATTGGCTGCATTTAAAATATTACAGTGTATAAAAGTAAAAAAAAAAAAAACAGTATTTTAGAACAGGCAAGATTGCTCTGGTTGCTCTGTCCATTAAACCGAAGCAGAGTCAACAACTGTCTCTGCTGGTTGGGTGATTCCTAATTTGTTTCTGGACCTCTCCACCTGCGGTATGTGACAGAGAGGTTAAGCTCGGCTGCAGTGAAAGTGCTTCTCACACCTGTCCTCTCACATCAGTCTTTCTAGAGCTAGACATGCATTGGAGTAAAGGAAACATTTTTATTATGTGGCTTCTTCATTTAGCCAATGAGTGCAAAGCTGACTCCATAAGTGTGATTTGACCTTGCAGTCTTATACCGCAACAGTTCTTGAATCAGTTGATCTAGAACCGTTCTAGAACATTTGCTTTCTAATTCCAATTTTGGTTATCATGGATAATAGAGTTATCATGCTTTCTAATTCACATTTTGGTTATCATGGATAATAGAGTTATCATGCTTTCTAATTCACATTTTGGTTATCATGGAGTCAAACTTTCTATAGATAATAGAAATTTTGGTTATCATGGATAATAAATGTTCTAGAACTTCAGTTGTGTCTGTACCAGTCTGGATCATTCATTTTGTATAAAAAGCAGAGGATTAAAGAGATTTTCATCACAAAAAATGATAATACGGACTTAACATTTTCCCTGTTTTTCCCTTTTTTCAGGGTTTTGGCTTTGGAAGTTTGATGTCTAATTGTGATATGCTTCTCCAAAAAACACTGAGACAAACGCAGAGCCCAACCTGAAAATATCTGGTTATGAGAACTGGCACAACAAAAGTCTCTTGGTAAGCTTAAAACGAGGCTCACCTAACTAGACAAATGAAGTTTACTACTTCAGTTTACTCCTAAAATATGGCATTGAGGTGTATTTTGGGTTGTTATATGAGAAATTGCTTGTGATGGTCCTCACTTGTTCGAGTCAATTTGAAAATAAACGCACACAAAATGTAAATGTAAGTAATGTTAAAAATATGAGCTAGGGGAAAAGCAACAGAGCTTGTTTTCTGATTTCTTATAGATTTAATAATGTAACATTCATCATTTATATTCGTATTTTATAACTCATGCTTCATATTTCCATTTTTTCCAGGAAGGAGGTAAGATGTTCGTGGAACTGTGTGGCCGCTGGGGTGGATGGACGTTCTTGCTGTTGTGGTGCTTAAACCTATCAGCGGCTGACCTCACCTGCCCCCAGAAATGTATTTGTTACCCGGACAAGTCGGAGGTCAATTGCTCCTCAAAACACCTGACAGGTGTGCCTGAGGGCCTACCTAATAATGCCCAGCTCCTGGACCTTTCTGGAAATCAAATGAAAACACTAGCCAGGAGGCAGTTCTTCGGCTTGTCAAAGCTGGAGGACCTGGACCTGAGCGAGAACATAATCTCTATGATTGAGGTGGAAGCGTTTCAGGGACTGAAGAACCTACAATATCTGAGGCTTCAGAACAACCGTCTCAAGATTCTCCCTGTTGGAGTCTTCTCTGGCCTCACCAACCTTCGCCGTCTGGATATCAGTGAGAATGAGATCCTAGTTTTCTTGGATTACACATTCAGAGACATGATAAACTTACAGCAGCTTGATGCTGGAGAGAATGACCTGGTGTTTATTTCGCAACGGGCGTTTGTTGGGCTGCAGGCGCTGAAGGAGCTAAACGTGGACCGCAGTAATCTCACCTCTATCCCCACGGATGCTCTGTCACAACTTCAGAGCCTTACCAAGCTGCGTCTGCACAAACTGACCATCGGCGTGCTGCCAAATAATGCCTTTCGTGGACTGAACCAGCTGCGCACTCTGCAGATCCTCCACTGGCCTTCTCTTGAAATGCTAAATGGTAACAGCCTGGTGGGCCTGAACCTTACAACTTTAGCTGTTAGCAACTGCAATCTTAGCGCTGTACCTTACACTGCACTGCGCCATCTGGTCTATTTGCAATACCTGGACCTTTCCTACAACCCCATCACCTCCATAGAGGGCAACCTGCTTGGAGAGCTTGTCCGACTGCAAGAGTTGCACCTGGTCGGTGGAAACCTGCTTCACATCGAACCAGGTGCTTTTAAAGGTCTGGTGCACTTACGTCTGCTCAATGTATCCTCTAATCGTCTGTCTACACTGGAAGAAAGCGTCTTACACTCCGTAGGCAACTTGCAAACGCTACGGCTTGACAGAAACCCGTTAGCTTGCGACTGCAGGCTGCTCTGGGTGGTGCGCCGCCGCCGCAGGCTGGACTTTGCTGGTCGCCAGCCCACCTGTTCCGCCCCCAATCAGGTGTACAGGAAGGCCTTTCGAGACTTTTCGGAGGCTGAACTCCCTGTCATATTTGTGTGCAGACAGGCGAAGATTCTGCACCGGCAGCCGCAGGACATAAGCGTGGTGGAAGGCGTGAATGTACGGTTTGACTGCAAAGCAGAAGGCTATCCATCACCTTCCGTTACCTGGCTTTCGGCACAGCAGACTGCGCTTGGCTCTTTTGGGAGAATACGAGTGCTCACTAATGGGAGTTTGGAAGTGCGTTACGCCCAGGTGCAAGACGGCGGAACTTATCAGTGTACCGCAGCGAATGCAGCCGGTAATGACAGCATCACTGTGAGCCTTCGAGTGGAAGGCCTGCCGCAAAACCACACAGCATCGTATTTCTCCGACGAGGGATGGACGGAAACTTCAGCACCTCCCTCGACCAACTCCTCCGCACGGGGGTCAAGCCCTTACCCCTTTGATGCAAAAACACTTATCATTGCCACTACGATGGGCTTTCTGTCTTTTCTCAGCTCCGTGGCAATCTGTTTTGTGTTTATGTTCTTTTGGAGTCAGAGCAAAGGTCAGATCAAACACACAGCCACCATAGACTTTGTGCCACGGTCATCCATGGGTGGAGGTGGAGATGGAGGAGACACGGGAAGGTTTACAATGAAGCTTATTTAAGCAAACAACAAAAACAATTAAGGAATCAATACTGTAAGCTAGAACCACAAGTAACTCTCAAAGTACAGCAGCCATTTTATTATGTTGAGCTTAGGAGCAAAGTGCATTGCCTTATGATAACATATTTTATGAGCCTGATTAACATTAACGTAATAAGACACAGTTATGATACTCTTTACTGTAATCTTATTTTATCTAAGAGTTAAGTAGCCCATACCGTATATATCAAAGCAAACATACTGTAAGCAGGGGGTGTTCAGCAATGCCACAGCCCAGAGTCTGATACACAACAGCAGACCTGCAAAGAATAAAGACCATGAACTGATTTTCAGTGCTTGTAGGTATGCTTGGTTACACTGAAACTGCAGGATATAAATATATATCTTATTTTCTTTTAAAACTGCAACTATTTCTCTTATCTCTTTCTTTGTCCAGTAGTATTAATTAATATTTGCAAACAAATACATAAATGAAGTGTGTAAAACAGTAATAATATTTGATAGAATATTTAAGCATTAAATTACTACTGGACATTATTATTGTTGGCCTTAGCTTTTGTCATTGCTTATTTTTGTAAGGCTCATGGCTCTCAGTATAATAAAATCACTTCCTTTATGAGGGATCTGGCACAGTAGCCTTATGAGATGCTGTATTTCATTTCTCTGCCAAAGTACACATGTACACACCACACGATAATGCAGCATTACAATTACAATACAGAGTTAGCTATTGTAACTTTGCTGCAAAATGACCATACCAAATCTGAACAAATAAATAAAAATAACACAGAGGCATATATTATACAATTTTATACAATTGCAATATTACAACTGGAAATAAATAAGAAATTAAGAAAGCTAAATGTATTATACTGTATTTTGTGTGTGATATTGTACATTACTGCTAAGGTTGTTATTCTTATAGGTTAAAGATTACTTTTGCAGCTTTTGCAGGATCATTCATATATATCTTTTTTATAAACAAGTGATGTTATATGCCAGTGATGGCCATGCACAAAACTCACAACCGCACACCACACGTGGATATTTACCCAAGATGCTTTGCAATTTATGTCATGTACGTACGTTATATTTTCAATGTTTCTGCTAATGCATTTGTCATTTGTAATATTTTGCATTGGGCCATTAAAGACTATGCAAAACTGCCTGTTAAAAAAACCCATCTTGTCTCCCTATCTTTAATCTACAAAACTCCATTTAAACCTCATTAATAATTTAAGATAATTTCTGGAAGCAAACCTGGAAAGTTTAGTAATGTGCAGCTTTCATGAATACGTCTTTTGTCTCATTTTTTTTATAAATAGAAACAGCCGATTAAGACAGCCATAATATCAAAGAACTCCTGTGATCAGACTCCTCTGATACTCTGATATCTGCAGTGTAAACTCCATCTGTTACAACAATGCAGCACCTATAACCTTGAGCGACTGCAGGTTCCCTTCACCTCGCTTCTGATTGTGAAGGGTAAATGACATACTGTAGGTACAGTAACGATCAGAAATCGTACATAAATCTGCATTACTCACTGTATGTATGCCTGTCCAACTGGAAAATAAATCATGCCTCTCCTCTGATTAGCTTGGCTTTATATATGAGTTTACTTATATTTGAGTAATTCATCTCATTCAGTATCTTAATAATATGGAATTGATCTGTCTGAGGCATGTTTTATTATGCTGTGACTGATTATTCTAGAATAAACAGGAAAGCACAGACAGTAATGTTTTAGACTGGCTGTGAATTTGCCGGACAGAGAGTGCTGAAGCTCTTTCTGCTTTGACTACATTCTGCAGAGAGAGGGAGAGAGAGAGGGGGGGGGAGAGCAGGGGGGAGGATTTTTTCTGCTATTGCCGAGAATAACCCAGAAAATAATAATCACGTGTATGACCAGCGGTTTAAACCCTTTAGGATTACCTCAGGCTGTCTCAATCTGTAATATAGGTCTGTCGGGCTACAGACATGCTCAGCTCATAGAAAGATTATTAAACCATTCTAAATCAAATAAAAATGCTTTTAACTCTGTAGCAAAAATACATGGTACATAGTTTAACCACCGGTACCCTTTATAGGTTTTAAGACAAATATTAAAAACTTATTTTCCAGTAAGACAGATGGTTGACCATATCGGAAAATAATGAACGGATACTGTTTACAACATATTCCCGTGGCTCACTTAAAATGTGATCTTCTGTCTACATGTCCAGATTATTGTATCACTGACTCACAAATTTGAGCAAAATTTGTACCATCTTAGCAAGAGTAGAAAATACGCCACGTATGCTTTTTGACCACGAGGTGGCGCTACAGACAAATTTGAGACGAGACTGTACCACAATAACCTCACTGATGTAAAAATATTGCTTTAGCCAGTTACAAAATAATTTGAAGAGACTTATATTGACTGTAGAGCAGGGGTCACCAACCTTTTTGAAACCAAGAGCTACTTCATGGGTACTTCATGAGTCATACGAAGGGCTACCAGTTTGATACACTCTTCTGAAATAACAACTAAACTTCATGTATAATAAACATAGTTTTAAGATATTGCCTTTTTTAAATCTATATAAAAGCGAGTGTGATTAAAAAAAGAATAGCAACAGAATAAAAGAAAATTTTAGACGCAGCTCACTAGTGAGTTGTGCTATTTTTAGAACAGGCCTGCGGGGACTCATGTCCTTGGGGGAGACCTGCTGCCCGCGGGCACCGTGTTGGTGACCCCTGCTGTAGAGGTTTCCATGGTAACCCACTAATTGACAATAAACAATTAAAAAGTAATTTTATTTTATTCAAGCATTTATTCAGACCCACTCAATAAAGAAAATAAATACATATTACTCGTAATAAACTAACCAGTTTATTAACTTACAATGAGACCAGGGATGACTGTAACAAAAGGTTAGCATCACAGCATACCCACAGACCACCACAAACAGCCCCTGTGTGTGTGTATATAACTGTGTATATGTGTGTATGATGAAACAGTCTCTTAAAATACATTTGGACAATTTTAGACCTGACAGGGTTGTGGAGAGATGTGACAGGCGGTTTCATCAGATTTCGAGTAAAAAGCTGATTGAAATCAAGGGAAAACAAAACAGATGCCACCTGCAGTTTGTTATTTTCTTTCTCATATGTCAGTGTTTCCCAGTCCTGGTCCTGAAGTATCCCAGGACTGCACATTTTGGATGTCTTCCAAATGCAACACACCTGATTCAATTCATAAACTCATTAGTAGAGACTCCATCTTGTTTTATGTATGCCAGAAGACAAACAGTGTTGGGGATGCTCCAGGATCAGTACTGGGGAACACTGGCATATGCCATGTTACTGTAAGTATAAGCAAACTTGTTCTTGTTCACAGTGTCTTCACAGTTTAGTTCCAACAATCAAACACATCTGAATCAGCTAATCAGGATTACTGGAATGCTACAGGCAGGTGATTTTTATCAGGGTTGGAGCTAAACTTTGCAGGACACTGACCCTCCAGGAGTTTGTCTGTCCTTGCTGTAGACAGATAATGTAAATTTGTACAGCAGGTTTGAGATAAAGGCTAACATGAGTATCTTATTTTATCTTGCGTTATCTTGATTGGGTACATTCGGGCAATAGAACTCTGGTATATAGATTAAGTCAATGTGGCGATGTTGTTTAGGGCAGATAATAAACTAAATCGACACCTAATCTTTAGCATTTGTAGATGGTTTGAATGTTATAATGGTTGGCACGTCTCTGTTTAATTGTAAATGCAACGAGCATCAGTGATAGAAAGACAATGATATAAAGACGGTACTTAGCTGGAATCTGTGATGGACAATCTGCGCGACTGCCGTTGTGAGCGCATGTCTGCTCTCCTTTCTCTCTTTCGGAGGGTGTGACGTGCGGCAATTACCCCATAGAGTCTCATAGAGGTCTGAGAGACAGGCGAAGACCGGTTATCACACGCGCACTTCTGCAAAACCAAATCTGTTAGCGTTTAAAAAGACACTTTCCTGAGATTAAAGGACGCTTCTCTCGTCACTGTAATCATTGCATCGCCTAGCATCATGAAACTAATTATAGCGGCGACTCTTTTATCAGTGGTTTTGGCCGAAAAATCACCTAGACTGAAATTCACCGTGATGGGTAAGACTTTATCTTAAATGCTATGGTTTACTCAACATAAGGATTATATGTTAAGTTCTGGAAATATTGCGTTCTTAAACGCCTCATATGATGCCAGAATTTCCCTTTGAAAACAGAAATAGCTAATCTTATTTCTTCCGCGGGAGAAAAACTGCTGCGTAATAAGAATTACATTTTCTGAGCAGGCTGTGAAAACAGAAACGAGTACTAAATTAAAGTGTTTTTAAAAGGAAGTAGGCCAGACCGTTGATTGTTGTTACTATGTTGCTTTTAGAGAACATAAACAAATCGATTGAAGCTCATATTCACGTCATGCCTTCGCATCATGACGTGTATTCATTAATTATTATTAATGGGACGTTCGTTGATGTCTTGATATGCCTGGATAAAGTATATAAACAAAGCTTTATATTATTATGAAAACTGCAAACAAAGACAGAGTCTTATTTAATGACGTGTCCTCATTATACACGCCTATTAACAACACTGTATAATAAAAATGTTGCGTGTAAAGCTGGTACGTCCACAGACCAACACGTCTCTGTTAAATGTAACTGCAGGTTTAAACGAGGATGCTGGAATGACCGTGTAGCCGTCTCTTAAATATGGGCTAGCGTTGTGTCGATTGGAAAGTGTGATTATAACATGGAACAACGTTGGAATGTACGAGTAAACAAGCGCTTGTATGCAGCGGTAAAACAAACGAGGGCTGAAATTCAAGCTGAATGGTTCATTTTTGCACTGAAGAGCATAACTGTTTTAAAAAATGAGCTGCTGTTGTTCTTGATACGAGTTCGTACGGAACGCGCATCATGTGGTTGTGTTGTAGGAAAAGCACAGAGCGCAGTCTGGAGAGCTGCAATGCAGGTGCACGAGCTGGAATGATACTGCAGCAACTGCATTTCCAGGCACAAGGCAGAACGTGCGATTCCGCAAATCCCACAAAAAAATCTCACACTTTTACAAAGGCGGAATGGCCCGTGAAATATTCCAAGAAACCACTTTTATGTATTCCCAGCACGTCCACACCTTTCGCGGTCTTCTGTTTCGATGCAGGCAACGGGGGTCGTGAAACGCAGGACAAAACGGGACGTTCGTTTGAAAACAGGTTAACACAGTTATAGATGAGACAACCATGTCGACTCAACGAGAGATTAATGTGCTTTCGTTTATTTCCCCTCACCCATTGAAAGGCTGACAGCCATGACCGCCTGCTTCAGCACCGTGGATAACGACGTTATCACCAATGCACCGCACGTCCTCCCTGAATCTCGGAAGGATGCTGCGAGGAGACAGATCTGAAGTCCATTCTCTTATAAAGAGCGACAAGTTCATATGCATGCAAATAGAAAACAGATCAAACCGGTCTAAAGGCTTTTTCAGTTTGACCTCGTCGAAACCTTCTTCATTACTGACTAGGATAAAATTTCTGTCGGAGCAGAGAGACAAACACTTGTTGCAACCTGGTAGTTTTCAGATACAATCTCGAAGCTTCTGTTTTAAGTTTAGTATAAATCGTTCGGAATTTAATATACAATCTAAACCCCGGGCAACAACATTTGACAATTTTAGCAATAGAGGTCAAACGATTAACGCGCACAGCGATGGTTTGGAAAACTGTTGTTTTATAAGACAGCAGACCTACACTATTCAAATTTGCAATATGTAAGTTATATAATATGTCAAACGCATTATTTATACTGCTTTTTTCTGGATTTTTTTTAAGAATCGCCTCGGTTTCGCTACACGAAACCGGAGAACTACACGTCGGTTCACCACCAACAGGGAACTGATGTCCTGTTTGTGGGGGGCCAAGGGGTCATCTACAAACTCACCTTCAGTGATAAAGGAGTGCATGATACGCAGGTAGGGGACTGACACTGTAACCCAAAGGCAAAGTGGTGCTGTCTATTGCTCTAAATCCTGACCTAGATAGCTGTTACTCAGAATGTACAGTAACACAAAAACTGTCCTGTTATTTATATAAAACAGAATGATACCGTACAAACTCTCTGGAATAACATGCGGTATTATATAAACCCATTTATCTCAATGAGGGGTAATTATGGTTTCTCGACACCCTAATAGCAATGACATTTGACGCACTGTTTTCATTATGAAATGATAAAAATAGCTCTAAACAGCTCTTCAACAAGCACAACGCATTCACTGAGGGTTCACGCGATATTTGTGCTAGTTATTGCTTGTGCACACAGATTCCCGTGGTGACGGATGAGGCGGCAAAACAGACATGCGTCTCTAAATCACCAGCATGGAAGGTAAGAGACGCTGTTACAGTACGTGAATATTCATTACAGACCTCGGGTAATATCAAACATGCTAACAGTTCTCGAATTACACTGTGTATACATAATAATAATATATATTTTATAGTTCCCCAATCGCCATGTATTTGCAGTGCGACTACCCATCTGTGTAAAGGGGTAAACAAGATGCTGTAGCTTCTAACAAAAAAAGGGATTCTTTGCTAGAACAATAAAACTGACACAATAAAACTGTGAGATTCGGTTTTCTAACAGATCTACTGTGAAAAACTACCAGTGAAATAGATGTGTCCTAACAAAATGTTTTAAAGGGTTGACAGTTTTGGAGAGGCTAGCAATAGCAAGCTAGCTTTGAAAGCATAAGATCCCATCCTCCCTTCAGAGCGCTCTCCAAAGCCACACCTCCCCCCAATAGTGTGCAGAGGTATGCAAATACATCGTTTGACAGGCAAGTAGGACATCCTATCACTGCATTCGGACCGAATGCAATGATTGGAGAAACCTTTTATTGTCCTGTGCCTTCCACAGATGATATAAAAATATATAAGTATTTAGACCATTTTACTTAGTGATTGCTATCAGAATTGTAAACAAAATTTTAACCAGCATATCAAAAAATGTTTCAGGAAAATATCGCCTACCCTGCCTTTAGGTTACGCAAATGGATTTAACTGGATTAAAATAAATACAGTGTGCTCATGGTCTCATACTCACTGTGTGAATACAGCCTGGCTGCCCTGGTTCAGATTTTACAGAAATAGTCATCTATGATGAGATCATCACTCACACTTGACTGAATGAGGCTGTTTTTTAAGGGTAATGTCAAAGACAGAAGCCAACTGATCAGTGATGGGCAAGGACGATGCCATCAAACTGCAAACCAAAACGGCCTATGCTTCTGAACAGCATGGAAACACAAGGGAGAACGTTTGTTTATGCATTTGGCAGCTGCTTTTATCCAGTGCATTGAAGTTATACATTTTGATCAGTATGTGTATTCCCGGGGAATCGAACCCACAACCTTTGCACTGCCAACGCAATGCTCCACCAGTTGAGCTACAGGAGCACAGGAAGAAAAAGTTCCTATCAAATATTCTTAAACTTAAAAATGACAAAACGGAAGTCTTGTCATTTTTGTTTATAGGCCCTGTGTTGTAGTGAGCCCCTCACTTGCTTTGATATTTTAAGTAAGAAAATAACAATCATACTTTATAAGTGCGACTTACTTTCTTAGTTGCTCACTGTCGTTTCATCCTTCTACAGCAAGAGTGTGATAACTTTATCACTTTAATAGACAAGGTCGGTGACTCCTTCATTGCGTGTGGGACAAGAGCAGGTTCTCCCAAATGCTGGCTCCTGGTAAGACGTTTATCTTTGATTATACATGTGCATATCACAGTCCTGAAGCAGTTTTTGCTAGTGGTGTTGACTCCACACATGAGGGTATTTATGCATTGTTGTATCAATATGTTGCCAAATGTAGAAATTTTAGGTTAATTTAAAATCATGTTGGTAAGATTTATATTTTCTGTTGATTTGTATGTAAACAGGTGCACTGAAAGCTGCTTACCCTCAGAGCTCAGCGGCGCAAAAACATTCAAACTGTTTAACTACATTCCCAATTTTCATAGCGTTGCGTGATGTCATTCATATTGCAGTGGCTGTGATTTATAACCAAATAATTAAACAGTTCCCTTAGCCAATGGGAATAGAACCAGACAGAACAGAAAGACATAAAATTAGAAAGAGCTTTGCGCGTCCCGGAATGATGGACACATCAGATATGAGAACATTTTCATTTGTTTTAGCACCTTCTTATTCAGGTCCATCTCCCTGCTACAGAATGATGTGATTTCTCAAGGCGCTGTGTCTGTTGTTTTCTTATAAAAAGTCAGAGATGTACCGAATAATCTCATCATCTCTCTTACCCAGGTGAATGGCAGTGTATTGACAGACATGCAGGAGGAAATATCGGCTGCTGACATCTTGTCACCCTTTCCCTCTCAGCGTTCCATCAGTCTGTCAGCAGGTAAAGAGAGAGAGAAAGAGACAGAGAGCGAGAGATGCAGAAGAGGGTGTTTAATTCACATTTTCATTTGATTCTTTCATCTGGATCTTTTCACTCTTTCACTGAAGTTGTCAGGTGTACTCAGTACCACTACATAACATTCATTTAATTTTATTCTCACCTTCCATAAACTTCCTGACTCGGAGAACAGAGAGAACTGAGAACTGAATAGAGAACTGATAATGTTGCTGTAATGAATGAGTCTCAGAGAGATTTTAGCATCCGCATTCAGCTAAAATAATAATCAAAACATCCTAAAAATGGAGAGTCACCAGAGTTCCCCAAAAAGAATGAAATCTTACAGAAAACAACAGGGAACATGGGGTATAAAAGGGGCAAAATTCCAAACTGTTTTTCTGTGCCTTTCAAGGGCATTGTGGGAAGAGCTGATCCAAAAGAAAGTGAGAAACTATATCTCTTCTCAAAGGGCCGCAAAGCCTTGAGTGAAGTATACATGCTGTACCATGAATCTTTCAAGAAAGTCTTTCATTTTTCAACAGATCATGTTGGAACATACAGTGTGTCAATGAAAATGTAAAATATATCCAATATCTAAAATAAACAGCAAGTTCTTTGGAATATAATGCAGAGAGATCTCCTCTCGGCTTTTTAAATGCCAGATACGAAGTCGAATATTTGATATGCCATGTGTGGTTAGCAGAGCTAAAGGTCAACACTGATCCTGAAGTAACTTCTGTCTGTCAGTCAGTCAGTCGGTGAGGAGTGAAAGAGGACTGACATGAAGACATGCAGAACTGGCTGATGAGTTAAAAACCTCTCAGCCCTGTTATTGTGTTGTGTCTGTACATGCTTAACCACATTTTGGGGATATTTATGTACCCAAAAGTGAGCAAACGCTGGCAAACCTTCTTTTGGAACATCCTTATTTGTTAAAATGATGTAACAACATAAAGTTTAAAAATATTAGTTTTTTTTATTGTAAATTTAAAGTTAGGCGTGGATTAGGTTGTAGTATTTATAAGTATCTGTGTATAAAAACGTCTATGGAATGTACCCATTTGGGCAGTAAAGTAAACATGTTGTGTGTGTGTATTATTTTAATGTGTGCAAAACAAAATGTCATGCGAACATTTACTGTACTGAGTCAAAAGTTTGTACAGACTCTAATGGAATCTTTGACTGTCAGGACTATTGTACAGGTTTGGCTGACGGACAGACTTACAGACTCTCTTTCTCCTCTTTTTAGATGGGAATCTGTACTCTGCTCTGTCAGCAGTCACAGGACAACCTGGATCAATCCGCCGCACCTACGGATCCAAAAAGCTGCTGAAAACAGAGAGTAAATGGTTACAGGGTGAGTGGGCAGTCATTACCCATAATGCACTAGTGTTTTAGAAAATGTCTCTTGTGAGTCAATACAAAATACTTATTAAAAAAGTATTTTTTTTAATCTGAGCTGAACCCCGCAAATGATTCAGTGACCAAAAGTGAAACAAAATGTTTGAAAAACGATTGTTAAATAGAAGGAAAACATAAATCAGCTGTTTGTAATTTCTGTGTGGCATTAAATGGAATTGCAGAAACCTCCTGACTTCAATGGTTTTGATAAACATGTTATTCCATTCCAATTTAAACAAAGAGAGCAATATGTAATATGACAATATAAAAAAATACTATATATAATCCATACCTTTGAAGAGCTCACTTCTACATGAAGGGCCAAAAGCAACGCTTATAAGTACAGCACGTATCAAATGTATATCTATATAAACATGCTCTCTCAATCCCTCAGATCCCCAGTTTGCCGGAGCTGCTGTGATGCCACACAATGAAAAAGTCAAAGACGAGATTTATTTCTTCTTCAGTGAGGTCAACAACTCAGCCAGCATAGATGAAGAGCCATACAGAGCTCGGATTGGACGAGTCTGCATGGTAACAGCCTCTTGTTTTTAACCCTTCCTGGTTCAAACGAGCTGCAGCGAGGAGTCGAGGTATCTGATACTGCGTATCTGCCCTCAGGTTGATGAGGGAGGGCTTCCCAATTTGCTGCCCAACTCCTGGACTACTTTCGTGAAGGCGCGTGTAATGTGCGGCAAAGATGGAACTCCTGTGCAGTACAACAACATCAAGCAGACGTTTGTCCTGACCTCCCATCACCGCACTGGGGTGTTGTACGGCCTTTTCTCCAATGCCTGGTAGGTTGAAGTTGGAGTCGGATGGTGTTAAACAGGCTGCTGGATAATAACTCAATAATAACCAAAAAATGAATCTGTCACATTTTTAACCAAAACATTGTCAGTTGCTGCATCTAGTTTAATGGAATCTGTTTTCCATGTGTCTCTTTTTCTGCAGGAACACGACTGTGGTGTGTGCATACTCTATTGAGGATATCGACGAAGCCTTTGCCACATCTAAACTACGGGGCTACAACACACCTTTGGCGTCCCCGCGTCCTGGAATGGTAGAACACACACACACACTCTTAAACGGTGGTTATCAGTACCGGTCCTGGAGACCCACAGCACTGCACACTTTGTATGTCCCCCTTAACTGACACATTCAGTTCAGTTCATGGATCTCTTGATCAGCTGATGGTTTGAATGTGCAGTGCTGTGCGTCTCCAGGGCTGCAGTTAAGAACCGCTGCTTAAGAACCGCTGCTTTACAAGATTAACTAGAAAAAACATCTATTCATTAGGCAGATGCTTTTATCCAAAGTGACTTAAAGTACATTCAAGGTATACATTTTTATCAGTACACGTGTTCCCTGGCAATCGAACCCGCAACCTTTGCACTGCTAATGCAATGCTCTACCAACTGAACTACAGGAACATTCATATCAATTAATTCCTATTTTATTCATTTTTAAACCGTACAATCTGCTGCAAACATGGATCCTCTGGTGTTTTTTTTCACATGCATATATCATTTTAGCGCAAAACAATATCCACATTACAGTTTTAGAAATATAAGTCTTACCCCAATCCTTCATTTGTGTGCTGCACTTTCATCCAGTGTGCTTTCAAGAATAACACAGCGGCTCATAACCAGAAGATACTGACTGTGATTAAGGATCACCCTGAGATAGAGTACGTGATCAAACCGGTCGGGGAGGCTCCCCTGGACCTGCCCGTTCAAGACCACTTCACTCACATAGTGGCTGACACAGTCCTGGCTGTCAATGATGAGCACTACAGTGTCATTTTCCTGGGCACAGGTAATGTGAAACGCAGAGAAAGGGGACAAACTGTGTATGTGACCTGTGCTGTCAAAATGAGTCTGAATGAGCACAGGCTTATTATGAGCAAAGGCCAAATAATTGAAAAATGTCAATTCTGGTACTTCAGATAGGTGTAACTCATTCATTTTTGTCCAGTTCCAAAAATTATGCATCATGCATCAAGTTTTGTTTATGCGGAATGTGAAAATAACAAGAACTCATTTGTGAAAATGTGCTCATTGTGACTCATTTTGTCAGCATGGGTCCGATATTATTTATGATTATTAATCATATTAATTGTTCTCCAATACCATTACAGACAAGGGTAAAATCCTGAAGGTGTCACATACCATAGAAGGAGCTTTTATCATAGCACAGTACTCGTTATTCAACGATGACAGTCCCATCATCAACATGGCTATTGACTCCCAAAAGGTAAAACACTTTATTAAATGCCCAAATTAGAGAAGCTAATGCACACAAAAACAGACCGGTACCTTTTGTTATAGTTAGCTTTGAGGCACAATTTTTACTCTAAATCTTAGTGAAAGAGAGACTGATAAAATGATGTCTGACAGAAAGCAGATGGAAACTTTCACCTCTATGCTCTGCTTGGCGCAGGGTCATCTGTACGTCGGCACAGAGATGGAAGTACAGCGCCTCCCCCTGGCTGATTGTGGTCGCTACGGCGTCAGCTGCCGGGAATGCGTTCTTTCACGAGATCCGTACTGCGCGTGGGATACGGGCAAGAGAAAGTGTACCGCTATCGCACCGGACTACAATTATGTTACTGGGTACATATTTGACCATAAATATAGCAATACCATAAAAATAGGCGCTTTATATGAGCTCAGTATTATTTGTCCTGTCAAATAAACCTTATTATTATGTTTATCCTCTTGGAAACAGGAACCTTATTCAAGCACTCGACCACTCCAGTGCTTCTGTCTGTGGAGATGCTACAGGTAGGTCGTTCAGAAAGACCAACAGGAATTTTTTTAAGACTTTAGGCAAATCTTAACACCAAACCTAAAAACAACTGGCTAGCTGATTACCATACCAATTCATAGATATCGCTGCCAGTTCATATTGCTGTTAACGCTTTTCTTACAAGCAGATGTGATGAGACCGTTTTTGCGGGTTGGTCATGTGACATTCCACATAGAAACGATGACTCGCTGTATTTCTACAAGAAACTATTTGACACTAAAACATTTTCCTTTCACCCTGACACACAGCTCCAAAAGCACGTAGCACCGTCCCTAAAGAAGTGTTAGTGGATAAGGATGGACCAGTCCTGCTACCGTGCCCTGTGCGTTCCTACCACGCCAAATACCGCTGGGAAAAAGACAACTGCATCAAGCAATATCCCTGCACCATCTCTGGCTCCTCCTGCATACTGGCACCCACCCCCGAGCTGCCCCTGAAGGAGGGTGTGTTCCGCTGCATGGCTGAGGAGAGTGGCCTCCAACAGGAGGTGGTGTCCTACAAGCTGGTGTTTAATGGCGGGCCCCTCTCCACCTCTCTAGCCTCCACCCTGGGCTCGGCTCTCCTGCTGGCTGCTGCGACGCTCTGGCTCCTGTAGTTTGGAAGGAAACCAGATGAGTGGAAGTTTTGTGCTAAGGTCAGCAAAGCATGAATACTTAGGCCTGTCTAACTACACTGCAGGGGAGAAGCTGTCCCCTCTGTATAAACTGTGTTTCTCGTTTCTTATCTGGAGCAACCACACGTTTGTTTTAGTTCGAAGGGCCGAGAAAATGCCTGAAATTGTCTCATTTTGCGAAGCTCCAGTGTTATGTATACATGAACTTATGTAAGTGAAAAATCTCATGCCATCAGCCTGAAAGCAAGATCAGATCTTAACTATATATTCAAATATCTAATACATGGGATTTGTACCGCGTCACACACGCTTGCAAAATGTTTGTGCCATCTTTCAGATGTTTAAAAAAATCGCTTTTCATATCTCGGTTAGTTTTCTGCAATACTGCATACTATAATTACCGCATACTATAATTTCCACGAGTATCCTAAATTGCTGAGGTACAGATCTGATAAGAATTTAAGTATTGTTGAAAATATGAATATGCTGTTATCAGTATTTTCCATTGTGTGCCAGATATAGAGTTCCAAAGCCTTAAAACAAGGATGAGTCTTTTGAAAGCTGTAAGGGTCTCATTCTAAGCACAACTCACAAACAGAGCAGAACCTGCAGAAGCTGCTGGTTTTACTTTAACATCGTCATTTCAGAATTATTTCAGAAGCATAGAGTCTGTACATCAAGTTGAAAGACATTAGAAAGGAGGATTTCAGCTTATCAGGTCATTTAAAATTAGAATTTTCAAATTTCGAAAAACCGATTCCGTAAATGACATCATTGGAATCGGGAAACTGACAGTGAATCAATACAGATTTAACCCCTTTTGCTTAATGGGTTGCCAATAAGTACAACATCATTAGAAAGTTTTTAACAAATAGACCCGTATTTTATTACGCAAACATTTATATGGCATTTGTTTTAAACGGATAAGTGGCCAAATAATCTTGAATAGATGTGACAGACGTGATAGAGTATTTTGCAGTGAAAAGCAGCTTGTGGTCAGTCTTACTGTAATTATACCGTAATGTTGATTTCGTTGTAATGCTCTACATATGCTGTTCTTTACCATTGCTGCCTATGGGAATAGAGGGTTTTAATGGTGGATCTAAATAGTCATCATGCTCCAGGGTGTTCAGAGTGTGAATCTGTCACCAATTGGTTTCGTATCATTTCTTTTAATTTTTTACGTCAATAACACCTTATGCTAGCTATTATAGTTTATACCCACATTACAAAAGTGTAGGAAAAACCTGAAACAAAAGACAGACATACTCTTAAAAGACATCTTAAATTAGAACTGTGCTAGTTATACATTTCATCTGCACCTATAACAACCCCCACCACGAATTTTCTGTTTTTTTCCTTCTCTCATAGCAACTGACCCCAAATGCCAATTCTGTTTTTAACCCTGTTCTTTTCACACTGTATTTTGGGAGGAGAAATCAGATTATGCTTACAGTGTAATGAACGAATCAATCACTAATTAACCGGAAGTGCTTTGTGTTTACACATGTAATTTGAATCATTTGTTTGTTGTTGTTTCATGTTTTGTGTCATCCTGTGTCTTGCTCAACTGCTCTTTATTTCGGACATAATTGGATCATTCTGGTCTTGAGCAGGGTGCTAAAAGGAGCCCGTTTGTTTACTGCAGTTTCGTTTTTCGTACGTCTATGTGGATCTCTGGGTTGATGTTTGGACGTCCTAATAAAAAGTTCAAGTTTCATAAAGCCATGTAAATAGTCCAGGGACTGACTTCAACATCGCTGTACATGTTAATGCATTAGCTGCTGATGCTAGCTTTAGCTAACCTTCTGTTTGCATGCCGAATGCCACAGCTCTGTCGAACTCTCTGTGTACTTGTCTCTTGTCTCTTGGCCTAATGTGCCACTCTGCACCAAATGCAGGAAAATTGTAGTGCCAAACCGATGTTGTCTCATTTTGTTAGAGAGCTTTTCTAACGTTTCCAATGTTCTGCTTTGCCAACACATATAGTGTTGACACATATAGTTAAAACTAGATACACAGACATCTTTAACAAAACATTCAGTACAACATTAATTTGTATAAATTAGCTAGTACCAACTAGAAAACAACCTGCATATGTTTAGTTTCTGTTAGTTCGTCAGTGTTTTACACTGTAACTGCTGTTGTGGAGTCTTTTAAGATAATTGTGTTTTAATTGTGTAATTCGCTGATTATTTATTATTATTATTTTGCCCAATATTTCTGGCAGTGAGTGTTTTCCAATGTGGAAACACTCGACACAGTTCACCGCTCAAATCTTGCAGTTGTGTAGGTCTACACTTAATTCATATGGTTACCAAAAATATACCTTTTGCTTTTCTAAAGCAGGGGTGTCAGTTCCTGGAGGGTCAGTGTCCTACAGAGTTTAGCTTCAACCCTAATTAAACACATCTGGTCCAGCTAATCAAGGTCTCCAGGCAGATGTCCTGGGGCTAGTTGGAGCTCAACTCTGCACCACACTGGCTCTGCAGGATACTGGTCCTTCTGGAGCTGAGTTTGACACCCCTGTTCCAAAGGGTCTGATGACCTTGTAAAATACAGAAATACACGATTATACAATAACGGTTACCCTGAAAATGTGCATTACAATAAAAGTGAACATACTCTCCTGTACCTTGTTTTCTTCTTTATTGTGAAGTGTTTCAATGACTGTATGATTGATTCAGCACCAGTACTGGGGAATATTAAACTTCAGCTGAGCCCGAGTTATGTGACATCTCCTATCCGGAGAATAATAACTTACTGTAGATCATTTTCTCTCTATGCCAAAGTCGTTGCTACTAAACCAAATCACTTCAGTGTTCCCTTTGAGGCCAGCGATACTAGTAGACACTAAACTCTTTTAGTTCTGCTAAGAAGTTCTTACTGAAGAAAGTCATAAGTAAAGTAACATGGCATGTCTTTGCCGTTCTACAATATAACAGTGTCTCACTAACAGAATTTCCATTGCTAAGAGAAAGATGCATTTGCAAGATGTTATTTTTTGGCAAAAGTGCACTAACTGCAAAGACAGTTCCTCTAGAGCAGCCCTAAAGAAGCTCGGTTTTCCAACCCTTGGGTACCCAGCCTAGATTTAGGACTACAGCTAGCCCGTATGGAGAGCAATAATCCCAACTGTTACTATAGTAAAGACTACAATTAGAGTGTCTTCCTACATGTATCACGGAATACGAATTAAACTGACACTTTCTATAAAATGTTGACTTACAATATCACACATCATAGATTTAGCTAATAAAATACCCCCATCGCATATCTCGGTTTTCTGGGTTCGAACCACTGCGTCATTAACCGGAGCACCGCCACAAATAACTGCAGCTGCTTGCGCTTGTTTTTAGGTAAACAGCAAGAAGGCGCCAGTTTGATAATGGTGCTTTAACTATTTTTTCTGAAAATATAACTAAAGGTTTAAAAAAATAAGCACAGGACATGTCTGCCGCGAATGTACTGCAAAGGAGGCGGGCAGCTTGACGGAGGCACTATTTGCAGAAAAAAACATGATCCCTGCGTATGTCCTTGCAGTGCATCTGTCCCACTTGTGGGCAAGGTAAGTGATCACAAATACAAAAACGTCATTAATAATAGTTACCTTTCGCGGTTTAGGACAATTGTGCATAATTTAACAGCGAATCGTATCGGAGGTTGCATGAACCGTATCGCTTTATGCGGACTCGGGTGCTGTTTGAATGTGTGCGCACCCGAGTACGTCAAACAGCGTTTACAGCATGTCAAACGTACCGGGGTGGAGAAAGCGGATTTACAATCAAACAGTTGATACATGTACTGTATCTTAAAGTCTCTACTGTTGCTACTTAAATTCACCAGCTATTTCCAGAGCAACGACAGTTTCCAGAACAACTGAAGTTCATTACCGTAACTCCGCAATGACGGCATCATTAACTGCGTATATTCACAAACCTGACGTTCATGCAGAGACTTTCTGGAATGTAAGACATTCCAGTAAGCTGATCCGATGGGCTTGAACTCAATGGTATGCAGAAGTTTGTCTTTCTCCGAATATTTTTGGGCGCTCTAATGTCAATTGTAGTATGTATAAGGACCAACCTTATAAAAAGTCGTTCAACTATCAAAGTTTGAAAACGCGTACAGTTCGTTTAGTATTAACACTACAACAATAATCAGAATGTTCATGTTCTTGTATATTGAAAATTTTACTAACACTTATTGTAATATTTGTTAACACTTATTTTAAAAATACACAGTCTGTATGTAACATATAATGTGTGCAGGTGTATATGCTTTTAAAATCGATGAAGTTTGTAACAATTAACACAAATTTAAGCTTAGCTCGCATTTGCTAACATAAATAAAGCGCACCTTGTTTAGAAACATCGCCTCTCTCTTTCTCATTGGGATTTGGACTGTTGGACGCTGGCCACTATTTTCCACAATGTACTATAATGTAGTGATTTCTATGCACAACAAGTTGTAATATTAAAATATTAAAAAATGCATCAGATAAAGAAACATGAGATATATGATTACACAATGTACAGACACCTAATAAATATACTTTAATAAATACTCATTTACTATTGAAGGCACATCCTGTACACTTACTGTTGGTACACATTCTGAGGATTTATGTATATTTGTAAATGTGCAAATACGGCTGAAGAATAATTAGAAAATATCCTGAGGGAAACATGCAAGAGAATAACAGGATGCTCATTTCATATTTGAAAAGCTAATACATGGCAAAACTTGAAAAGCTTTGAAGTTTTATGGGTGTACTTTTGGTTAAGTTATTCATCTGCATGGGTGGGTGTTTTTCTGGAAAATTTCCAGCTAAAATATAAGATTAACAGAAACTCTACACATGTACGGCCGTGCGTGTAATTCATGACCTTGCTAATGTTAGTCGTGTCAGTAATGTTACTAATGTAAAGTAGTGTCATGGTCTACCAGTGGAGTACAGTAAGTACAATAAATTCTGTCAGTAGATATTCAGATCTGCTGTTTTTTGTTACAACACATAACCAGTAACTCTTTTGGGTTTATTATTGAAATTCATAGGTGGGTATTAAATGCATATATGATTTGTGTTCACAATACAGTGAACTGTAAAAAACATGCAGCTCCATCACGGCCAGTTTACATGCCCTGTAGACTTAATGGTTAATCATTGCTTTTATTTTAAACTCTGTGAATTGAAACATGCTCACCCTCAAATTCTTGCGAGCAAACAAAATAGTTTCGTCTAGTTTGCCATCTGGTGATAATGTTTAATCTGTGGTTATAAATAGAGTAAAGCGTGATAGGATTTTTTTTAGATTTAGAAACTCTGTCCTCACTGTCTAGTAAAAATACATGCTGGTAAAATGAGTTTTTCTGTTTTACCGCTGTGAGTTTTTTAAAAAACACAGTTCTATGTACAGTAATGTGTTTGCAACAAGGAAATGATTGTTTGAAACGTCTGAAACTCATTGTCTATATGAACAGGAGAAATTGAAAGTATTTAAATATTCAATATTTGCTTGTGAAAAAAGACAGTACTGGTATGCAGGTGAACCAGTGACTCACTTAACATGGAACTACATAATGAATGATCTGTTCTACATAAAAGAACGAAGCATTTCCTGATTCTGTTTCTAGCAAAAAAAAAAAGTCATAGTGACAGAGAAAAGTGACGAGGAACGTGTATTATTATTACACCTGTGTTTGTAATGAGCATGAACTGACTATCACTCTGTTGTACAGATTAAATTAGAGGACTCGCGGTGTATTCCAGCTGCTGTCTCTGACAGATTTGTGACCAGACTTTAGAAAACTGCACGTCTCTCATAAAAGGTAAAATAAGCTTTAAATCCTTTCTGAATTTGCTGTATATTTTATATTTCTAGAGGATAAAGGAATAAAGTTGTCCATAATTGTGATATTAAACAGGACATTTCAAAACTACAAGAAATATTTTTCGCATTGTTCAAACTGTGATGTACAGATTGTTTCTCGTGGCACAATTTGGCCCTAAAAATATTTTTGGCTTTAGAATGCAGTGTTACACTATTGTGAAATTCTCTAACACAACATGATAGTGTTTCATTTTTCCAAGAACTATAAACAGATACAAGATGTCAACCTAAAAGAAACCAACTGTTGTATGCCAACAATAACTCCACTGTCATTTTTTTTATGAGAATCATAAATCAATCAATGTCACTTATTATTGAAAATTATTACAGAGCATAGTTCCAATATTTTCTTTGTCTTTTAGGTAAACACCAAATGAGATTCTGAACCGATTTGCTTTCAGCACCTTATCCATGTCATCTAAATAAAGCATTTTTACTACTCGTATACGTTTATGATGAAACAGAGAGATTAGGATTCTAACAGTTTTAAACATTTAATTTGTTCCCTCTTCTCGCTTTCCTTTCAGATTTAAATGACATTTATAGGAATGTTTTCTTCAGTTGCTCTGCTTCTGAGTCTACAGACTTTCCTGCACATTAAGGCGGTTAAATCCCAACAGTACTGTACAATAACAGCCGACGGGCGTGCAGCAGACTGCAAAGGTCTTCGGTTAAGCCGTGTGCCTGTAACACAACTTCCCGCCTCTCTGGAGGAGCTCGACCTCTCGTTCAATGCTATACAGGTCATCCACAAACAAGACTTCTCCAATTTCAGTCACCTGCGAGTTCTCAAGCTTCATTTCAACAATATCTCACTGATCGACGATGAGGCGTTTCAGAGAAACCTTCTGCTGGAAGATTTAAATTTATTTAACAATTCTCTGTCACAAATTCCTCTCAAGTCTGTGGAGCCGCTCACACGTTTGAAGGTTTTGGAATTATCCAATAATATGTACACGCGGGCATTTTTGGGTCATGCTTTTTTGAATTTCACTCAGTTGAAAGTGCTGTCCATTGGTGGAAATCAGGTCAGTCATTTGGGAAGCTTTGATACGGATGTGTTGAGCAACCTCTCATTGGACAAGTTTGCCATTAAAACCGGTACTTGCCTTAAAAGGTACGAACCTGGGTTTTTCAAGGCCCTCAACGCAAAAAGCTTGTGGCTGGACATAGCCATAGACAAAACACCGAATGTGCTTCCTAAGATATTACAAGACATAGCAAACAAAACATTTGCAGTGCTGCGTTTCCGAAATCTTTTTGAATTTCAGTACTTTACTGGTCAACGGGATATTTTTTATGGCCTGCAGTTCGTAAACGCTCAGGCGTTGACCTTCTACCGAGGTAAATTCAACGAGGAGGTTTTGAGAAAGATTTTGGTAAACGTAGCAATCAGTCCAATCAAAGCCTTGGAACTCCTGTTTGTAGATTTCGCTCGTTCCCAGAACATGACGCAAGGATCCGGTGTGACAAACCTGACTCTGGAAAGACTCGTTCTCTCGTAAGTTTTACCGACTTATACAGTACAAATAATTGTTCAGATATCTTTAAGATACCTAAAAAGTCTCTGTCACATTTTAACACTTATCTTTGTTTTGCTTTGAAGGGACATCAGTAATCCAGATATAATTCGCTTCGACTGGAGCTTTACCTGGCTTAATGGCATCCGCCAGATTATTATTTGGAACGTGAATTTCAACACGGTGCCTTGTGACTCGTGGCAGGAGATGAAAAGCGTCGAGCTACTCGACATCTCCAACAACCAGCTGAGGGACAGTTATCTGTATTACCCGCTGTGTGACAGAAACACCTTGCATTTACTTCAGACCTTTAACGTCAGTCATAACCGGCTTGCCAGTCTCAGTGACTTGGCATCCTTTACTAAAAAGTTTGTCAAGCTGAGAACAATTGATATGAGCCACAACCACCTGCAAAATATCGGAAACCGCGTCTGTAACTGGAGTAAGACCATTACCAAAGTAATGGCTAATCACAACAGCCTGACGAGTGACAGTTTTAGGTGCCTCCCCACCTCCGCAGTCTACCTCGATCTTTCATACAGCGACATAGACCAGCTTGACATGGACTACTTCAATAAGGCTTCCAACCTGACCGAGCTGTATCTCAGCGGCAACAAGATCAAGTTCATCCCATCTGGATGGAGAAATCCATTCCTGAGGACACTCGCTTTAGATGGAAACTCTTTTGGGCTGATTAGCATGACATTATTTAAAGACATGCCTACCCTGCGAGTACTGACTGCAGGAAACAACCCGTACCACTGTACCTGTGACCTTCACACCTTTATACAAGAAACCACAAGCAAGGTGAACATCACAGACTGGCCGTACAACTACAGATGTTTCCACCCTGAGCGTCTTCTCAACACAATGGTGTCCAGATACTTCCCTGGTCATTTAGCATGTGATATGACACTGGTTATCATCATCTCCGCGTCGACAACAGTACTCGTTGTACTTGCTATCATGCTTGTGTGCTACGTGTTCCACGTGCCCTGGTACATTAAAGCTACATACAAGATCGTCAGAGCTAAGTACAGAGCCCATAAAGAAGGCCCTGGTCAGGCTAACTACACATTCCATGCCTTCATCTCCTACAGCCATTCGGATGCAGAGTGGGTCAAAGGTCAGCTGCTGCCGTGTCTGGAGAACACAAAGCCTCATTACCGCCTCTGCATCCATGAGAGAGACTTCATTCCAGGGAGATGGATCATCGACAACATCATTGAGAACATTGAAAATAGTCGCAAGGTGTGTCGGAAATGATTACTTTTCCTAAGCTGTAATCTACACATACTTTTATGTTCTTGGTAGATGTCTACTTATAATGTACAATGTTCTTAAAAAATGAATCTGTAGATGAAGGGATATTTTGTGTTTACAATACCACAAAATTAGACTCAAAACTAAAGAATGTGCAACAGATTGTACAATGAATCCCCAAAGTGCTAAAATGCTGTACACATTTCTACACTATTCAAATAGGCAAGACAAACACAGACACACTTTCTGCAGTTTTGCGATGCATCGTAACGTGTTTCTTCATTGTTTAGGTCATCTTTGTGTTGTCACGAAATTTTGTGAACAGCGAGTGGTGCAACTACGAGCTCTACTTTGCCCATCAACGGGCCGTAGGCAAAACATTCAGCGATGTCATCCTGGTCGTCAAGGAACCCATTGACCCTACGTCACTGCCCAGTAAATTCTGCAAACTTAAAAAGATGCTCAATACCAAAACTTATCTGGAGTGGCCGCAGCAACCCACAGAGCAGAGCTTCTTCTGGATCCAGCTGAGGAGCGTTCTGGGGAAACCAAACGTTACGAGAGAGCGCACAGCAAGCCGACTCAGCCATTTGTCTTCAGTGAGGTCAGTGTCCTTGATTGAGGTGCCACTTGAGGACCAGAGATCTGCAGACACAAAAGAGAAAGATGATGACACACCATGTTCACAATCAGCCTTCTAATAGAACTTTTGGAGAACATGCAGAGGAACACACTTGAGATGTGGCAGAGATGACTTTACCAGACAGAAGCGTTTTATTATCCTACTTGCAGAAGGAAAAAACTGCAGGCTGTTTGCAATGTTTTAAGGTTTGTTTAAACGGGTTTGTGTGATTCATGGGTCTCAAACGGTCTGGAAAAAGTTTCAGAAATTCATTCTGATTCAGAGATTCAGTCAGTGAGCAAAACAAGTGACTACAACTAATGACCCAGCGAACCGTAACACAAACGCTCACTCTGAAGATCAATACAGTTCTATTTACCTTGGCATGTCAGCATATTTACTAACCTCAATTAGGTCAGTGAACAGCAATACAGATTACCGACTTGTGTTTACCGAAACATATTACTGCAGTAAAACCATGATGTTCTCGACATGCCAGTTTTTGCGCAAATAATATGCTTACATCTATATAGTATTGTTAAATGAAATCACGCTTTACAAAATTCAAATGAAGGATTAAATGAAATATGCAGAGTCTGGTATATGAAAAATTATTTAAAGATGAAGTTGTTATTGTCATGTTTACAATTATGAAGTTCTTTCTGTAACTAATAATCAAATACTTCTTTTGCATTTTTTTTACATCAACGACACAAAAGGCACAAAAATGTTCTTAAAGCGGTTTCAGCATTCCTTGTATTTTGTACTATTATGAAGTATTTATACAGTATTTATTTCAAAATTCAAATGAAGCTGATTGAGCACAACAAATATTATTACGCACAATAAAATCGACTGTGTTTAACTGATGGAAAACTGACAAACAATCATGCTGTGACCCATTTACGTTATCTGTAAGCGTGTAAACGTACTGACTATAAATTAATGTAAAAGATCCTGAGTCATCACAGCTTTGCGTTTGTTGCGGTGATTACTACGGCATTGACTAACCCTTTCGTATTGACAGAAACTTCTAAGCCGTTTAAAAACGTATGATATTAGGAACTTGATACATAATGTTACTAGATATGTTAGACTTCGAACAAATGATGAGTTTAGAATCTAAGCTTAGATAAAGGGGATTTGTGTGTAAACGCTTCAGTACTGCAGGTTATCATACCAGACCCGTTTCACTCACTCTCCCGCAACATTGCGCAACAACCAAATCCTGCGCATACTTTCCACATAAGCATCGCGTGACCTGGACGCCGGAGAGCGAACCACAAAACAATTTTATAAAACAAGGGCGTAATGATTCAAGTAAGAAATGAGACTGAACGATGCCCGGAATTAAAGTCATCAGTTAGTTTTCACGTTGTTGACTTCAGTGCTTCAGAACCGGTTCAGATCCAACACAGCATGCGCTCTCAATCTCTACATAACATAACATAACCTCTTTATTAACATGTAGAATGACTACAGCAATGTGTAGATTTATTGTATATCTAGATTCTACCTATTTAATTTTTAATTTGGCCCATTCTGCAAGTCCAAACAGTGCATGAAAATGCCTTGCACAACAGTGAGCAGAGCCAAAAAGCCTTCACCTTAACTTCAGTATTATCGTCTTTAAAAATAATTCTCTTGGAATTATTTCATAATCTGGTGTAAAAGGCTTAACTGTTAACCTATGTCAGTATATATTTCTAGGCACCTGGTCATTAAAAGACGATTAGAAGGTCATCATATATTTTAACACAACTATACGTTTAGATTGTATGCGTTTATATGAGCAGGTGGTGTGTTGCTGGAGGAGGCGGCGGGGCTCCACCTCATTCCCCCGCGCAGGTGAATCGACGCTGTTTAACGAGATGCTTCTGGATACCAGCAACCGCATCCTCAGCCGTTAGCTGCTGCTTTCTTTCACACGGTAAGTTGTTTATTTTTTAACATTATAATAAACTAATTACAGCGGCGTTATACAAAAAGATGACGCCAGTTACTTTCCTGTGTGAATTATTGTATAAATATGCAAAACAGTACAGTCATATGTAAGCATGAAGTTTTAATGTTAACGTAGTGGGCAAATTCTATTGAGAAACTAAAATTTTGTATTTCAGCGTTTTGTTTGCCATTTGCAATCGCCACAGGTTATGAACCTCTGGTGATTGTTGTTTTATTACACTTTTTGGTTTGATGTCATGTTAATACCCACCGTGTGTATATGAGACTTAAGCCTTAACAGTTGTTTATTTGAGCCCGTTAAAAGTGAGAACAAAAGAAATTCAGTTCTACATGCATTAATGCTGAATGGTCAGTCGCGCTGCATTAGTTCATACAAAAGTCTGATTAAATAATTCATGTGTACCTGTCGTGCTCGTCCCCGTTACTCGTCATCAGTCTGCCACGGCAAAAAGGCCTGGTGCCATACAGATATTAGATCCACCGGTGGGGAGGTACACTGGGGTCAGCAGACGTTCATGTGCGCATGCTCTAGCAGGCATGAAGAATTACGTTCTCACAGAAGGATTTTAAAAAATGTTATGTAAAAAAAGCACATTCAGATTGTAATGTAACTTTTTTATGCGCATCAGGTAGTTTCTATGCAGGTGTCGTGTTGGGCTAGATGTCCATATTCTTTGTAAATTTGGCTTGTCGCTGGGGAGTGCACCTGCTGTACCCCTGAACACATTAAAACGTACTAATGTGTACCCCTTTAGGACTAGATAAGCTATATTTGTCTAATGTACTGTAAAGTAGATGTACCTTGTGACGGTACTTCCCCAGTTTTTTTTTTATTTGCTTCAAGGTAACATACAAAAAACCAAGTAAACAACAGTAAGAAAAATCTTAATAGAATTCCGAGAAGTCCAAATAGCAGCATAACATAAACACAATAAACAAATTGAAAAAAACAGAGAAAAAACAGAGAAAAATAAATAAATATAAAAATAAAACACAATACAAAGGGCTTAATCACCAAAAAATACCCTCAAAAGATTACATAGTTTAAGGGTTTTTTTATGACGCATACGTTTTAAAGATTTGAAGAAGATCATTAAATCTTTCTGAAAAAGTGAGAAAGTGGGGGGGTTATTAAAGAATCGGTACTTCCCCAGTGACAAG
>JAZGTI010001109.1:0-39064 GCA_036877585.1 Botia kubotai | reverse complement strand
TTCACTCTCCATTCACTCTCTATTCACTCTCCATTCACTCTATTCACTCTCTATTCTTTCTCTATTCACTCTCTATTCACTCTCCATTCACTCTCCATTCACTCTCTATTCATCTCCATTCACTCTCTATTCACTCTCCATTCACTCTCCATTCACTCTCTATTCACTCTCCATTCACTCTATTCACTCTCTATTCTTTCTCTATTCACTCTCTATTCACTCTCCATTCACTCTCTATTCACTCTCCATTCACTCTCTATTCACTCTCTATTCACTTTCTATTAACTGGAAGGAGATATATGACTTCAGATGCTTAAATCCAGGACCGTGATAACATGAGCATTTCCTCTTAGACACTGATTATAAATGATTATGATCAATTATAAACCCAAATTGCCCACCGCGCGTGTTGATATTCCATGCAAACGAGTTTGTCATGGGTGACTGGCATCTCTCTTTAAAGAGAGCATGTGGACGTCACAGGAGAGTTAGACTGAGCCTGCTGTCACATGCTGTGAGACAGCGAGATGTTATCTCATAGTCAAGAGCAGATGTTTGTCTCACACATCATCATGTTTTTACACTCACACAATCTCACTGACAGTTAAACACCAGAAATAGACATTCTGATAACCACAGCCTGCAACTAGTCGAGTCCTTCATGAGCTGCTCATGAGATTTATCTGAAACAGACATCACACCTCATTCACAGAAACGCTCGCTCGGCAGAACACAGCCTTCTTTTGTCTGAGTGTGGGAAATGGTCTTTTGTCAGCTATTTCAAAACTCAACACATCAAAACTTGGAATTAATTGTCTTCACTAAATGTTATCTTGGAGATTGTTTTGTGTATTGAAAGATTTTTTATGAGATTTGTTTGGTTGACAGTGGAGATTAAATTAGATTAAATTAGATTTTCACTGTAAAAGTATTTCAGTTATTGTTACAGTGATAAATTATTTCACTGTCAAATATTTGTACATTGTACTGATTGTACATAATGGTGATTTAAACAAAATCAACATATTACATTTTTTACTGTAAATGACTGTTTTACTGTAATAAGCCTCAAATAAGGATCACAGAAAAAATGCAATAATTTTCCTAGTACTTTCATTTATTGTTGGGGTGAAATGTGTTCATGAGATTCACGCTTAGACTTTGTAAAGGTGCTGCTAAACACTTATCCACTGCTTCTAGGGTATCTTAACATCTATTTTTAAGGAATATCTGAGTTCCACCCAGAAGCTCTGTTTACTCTGTTGTCATTCACCAGGTTTTGTGTGTTGGGTGTGGTAATGATGCTTTTGAAGAATTCTGTTCGGTAAAAGGAAGCCACCCAGTCCAGTCCCGCATGTGGAACAACATGCCTGACATACACACTGCAGAGCCAGAGTTTATTTCCTGTGTGCTTCTGTTGACAGCTGACATTAAGAAATACCAAAGGCTAAACATGCTGATTTATCTCAGTTTGTTGTTTGAGGACAAAACAGCTCTTACAAAATATTTTAAGCAGATGTAGTATTGTTTAAAACCTGCACATCTAGATTCCACTGAAAATTAATTAAACAAGTTGTTGTATTTGTTTCTATTTATTGATTAGAATGTCTACACAAACACACACACACACAACCCTTACCCTACACCTAATCTTAACCTAATTCTAAGATTAACCCTAAAACCAGGTCTTCACCCTCAAACAGCCCTTTAAAGAGGCGTCAGATAGTGAGGACCAGACAAAATGTCTCACTTTACTCTCTTTGTCCCCCCCCCCCCCCACCCCACACACACACAGACAGACATATGTGGAGTTCTGCTCATCTTACTATCTAATCATTCATTTCTCATACATATGTTGTATACATCTGCATATTCCTGATTGTGTGCCTGTACACCCAGCTAACAATTTTATGTTGTAACAACATTTCTATGAGGCAACAAAAAAACAAAATAAAAATATTATTTTGAATGTTCTAGAACTTTACTGCACTAACTTTTTATGAACTTTGAGAAAACTGTTAGAGTACGTTAGCTAATGTTCTGGGAACGTTCCCTGTTAGACTGGTGTATCAGACAGAAGGATGCATCAGCTGAGGGCTGTCTGAGGCATTCATTCTCTCCTCCTCTCAGGAAACAGATGTGTTTTGTGGAGAGGAGATGGAAGGATGTGCGTGTGGGAGATTTTGTGAGAGTGTTCTCCAATCACATCATCCCAGCTGACATTCTGCTGCTGCACACGTCTGACTCGAATGGAGTGTGTCACATGGAAACAGCCAATCTGGACGGAGAGACAAACCTCAAACAGAGGAAGGTGGTGCCGGGCTTCTCTACTCTGGTAAGCACCCAGAGGAACATTTAATTGCTCCAAGGTTGCTCGCTCAAAGCTCAGGAGATTTAATAGAGATTTCATGCAGATTGTAGAAATAATCTGGATTTGATCAAATTGAAATCTTCAATAATAATGACTTTTGCTGACTTGGTAAATCTGAGCTTAGTCTGAAACATTGTGAGATACAAACTCCAATGAAGACATTTTGAGATTTCTTGAGATTTCTTTTTCTAGGAAAAATATCTGAGACACACGAGAGTTAAACAAAATTTATATTTGCTCTCAGTTCATCTCGTCGTTGTGAAATAATTGAGACATTAAAGAGATCTCATCTGTGATTGTTCTTTCCTGTGGGGATTCTGTCTGTCTGTCTGTCTGTCTGTCTGCCTGCCTGCCTGTCTGTCTGTCTGTCTGTCTTGTCTGCTTATGGCACAGAAAAATGCTTGCCGTGAAAATGTTTCTAAAAGCGTAAACGCATCTGCCAAATACATAATCTGCAAGTGATCTCACAGCTACGGCGGCCTCAAAAGGACAGTGAAGTCACATTTATAAATGTCATTGTATTACATAACAATATATTAAACAAACTGGCGTTTATTTTTAAGACAGAGCAAGCGCACTTTTAAACAAAAGCATTTCACAGAAAGACATTTGCTGGGTTTCAAAATATAAGGCAATAGATTTACTGTACAAATGTCTGGTCTTCAGATGTTAGTGGAATAAATTCATTTATAATGTGTTGAAGTACAGTACACCTGTAACTGTCTTCATACATCCACTGAAAACTCAATCCTGAGAGCAGCTGCTAACTGCAGTTTTATGTGTTTGTGAAAGCCACCTGCGCAATAAACACACGTCCTCAGCTGTCAGCTCGGCTCTAATAAATGAGCCATTACATCTGAAGAAATATGATCTACACTGTAGATTATGTTTCCTTGTTTTGGGTGTCAGAAATACTACATTAGAAAATAAGTTTGGTACAGAACACGCTAAGATTCTTATTTCATATGATTTCTGTTCACATTTCTGACAGATTCTAAGGTTTCTCTCCACTGTTCTACTTACTCAGATCTTCAGATTTATGAAACATACGATTAACAATCAACATAAGAATGAACAAACATTGTGTGTTGAGTGATGTTTGTGTCAGGGCAAATTTCCTGCCTATTATTAACTAACAACCTGCAATAACATACTTACCTGTTTAACAATTCAAACTTACACAATGTGTATATGACCATGTACAGATAAGAGTTTATGATTGTTCATTTCTGCCTATATTTTCACTGCAAAGCAGCAAATCTCTTCGTCATTGAATGAGGGACTAATAAACGTCTCGTATTGTTTGTTTCAGGGTGAACCATTTCAGCCTCAGACCTTCAACAGTACCGTCGTGTGTGAAAACCCCAACAACAACCTCAACCTCTTCAAAGGCTTCCTGTGAGTGTCTAAGATCTTAAACTCTCAGTCACATGTACGAGTAGCTACTGTGTGACTTCATTTGCCAGAACACTATAAACAGATCTGTCATCACCTAACAAGGGAAACTGGTTTAAATCACTCACTGATTTCAGTACCAAAAGGCAGAGAAACAGATGTTTGTCCTGTTGCGGTGTGTATTAACTAGGTTCTCACACTGCTGAGAGATGATTCTGATGTTCCTGAGCATTATAAAGCTCTCATCCACTCCTCTATTCAAATAGAAAGGCTGTTAGTCACATGACACATGCTGAGGTAATTAGTCTGTGTGAGTGAGGAAGACGCTGTGTTTGATGTCACAGGGAGAAACCTGACAAGAGCAGAACAGGTTTCGGCATCGACAGTCTTCTGCTGCGCGGCTGTACAGTCAGAAACACTGATGATGCTGCTGGGATTGTTGTGTATGCAGGTACATGTGTTTCACACTCAACCTCACTGGAGAGTACGAGATAATTACACACGTGATGTGGCTTAGAAATGCTCTTTTCTGTTGTACACGTGTTTTGAAACCATCGTTTATTCATTGCAGGACATGAGACCAAATCCATGTTGAACAACAGCGGCCCGAGGTACAAACGGAGCAAGATCGAGCGGAAGATGAATACAGATGTTTTCTTCTGCGTCCTCCTGCTGTTCCTCATGTGTCTCATAGCAGCTCTAGGTACAGTGAGGAGAACATCTGCCACACTGAATTCACACGCTGAGCAGAAAGTGCATTACTGTACATCATCGTACAGTACAAGCTCCAGTACGACGCTTTCACCCTGCGCGTACAAAAATGAAGCTTCAGTATTTTTGTATTAGTGAGCTACTGAAGTACACGCGCTGATCTCACAGCAGTCTACAGAGATAAAGAATAAGTGCCTTTTTGACCTCACACAATTCCCTTTTCACTCTGTATAACATGAGCGAGAGAAGAACACACTACAGATACCCAGTATAGCAGCTCTCTCACTCCAGTCTCTTACTATGATTAATGTCTCTCTATCTCTCTGGTTAAAGCTCAATAAAACTTTACCACAATGTCTGTATTAAAGTACAGCACTGCCAACAGTAAGTTCATTTATGAATTTAAGTGTGGAAATAATGAAATATGACTTTCTCTCTCTCTCTCTCTCTCTCTCTCTCTCACTCACTCACTCACTCTCTTCCTCACACTCTCTGTCTCTCTTGGTCTGTCTCTCTGTGTCTCTCTGTGTCTCTCTCAGGTCATGCTATCTGGTTGGAGGCTTTCAGCAGTGTGCCTCTGTACATCTCTCCTGACAGTAATGGCAGTTACACTCCTTCAGTACTGGCTGGATTTTACATGTTTTTCACTATGATTATTTTACTACAGGTACATGATCAGTATATGGTCTGTCAGCTGTATTTGTTATGTCATTTGTGAATACAGGCTAAATAATATTTTCATTCTAACAGCCAGGAAGACACATAATTCAGAATATTTTTATTTGATGTGTATTGCTAGAAAATGCAAAATCCCAAATTAAAGTATTTCAAAATCTTTACACATATTAAGAAACGTTTTGCATGCTGCAATCTGCAGCTTCTTTCTTAAAAATGAATAACCCTGATTCACAACAGTAAATGTATGATTTACTGTTTATAATTTATATAAAGTAAATGAGTTTTGTCGTTTCTGAAGCTTTAGCTGTTTTCCCGAACCGTTCGCTGAAACAGAGAGAAAAGCACTTCGGGTCTGACATGTGGACCATAAATAAAGATGATCTTAATCTCTGTCTTTATTCTGGACTTCCTGTGCAGGTCATGATTCCTGTCTCACTGTATGTTTCCATCGAGCTGGTGAAGATGGGGCAGATCTTCTTCATCACTCAGGATGTTGAACTCTATGATGAGGAGCTGGACACTCGCGTTCAGTGTCGCTCTCTCAACATCACAGAGGACTTGGGACAGGTCCAGTATGTCTTCTCAGATAAGACAGGGACCCTGACCGAAAACAAGATGGTATTTCGGCGCTGCACAGTCAGCGGGACAGAATATTGCCATGCTGAAAACGGTGCGGTTTAAGAAACTATCTCTGTCTCTCTGTGTTCAACTCTGTGTCTCTCTGTGTTCAACTCTGTGTCTCTCTGTGTTCAACTCTGTGTCTCTCTGTGTTCAACTCTGTGTCTCTCTGTGTTCAACTCTGTGTCTCTCTGTGTTCAACTCTGTGTCTCTCTGTGTTCAACTCTGTGTCTCTGTTTTTATTTATGTTTATGCCTGTGTGTCTGTGTTCATGTGTATTTTAAAAAGCAGAAAAAAGTAATGTAGTATATCTTATTTGTTTTCTTTGCTTTTTATCTTTTTATTTTTATTACACTTATTTATAGTTTCAAATTGTATTCAATCAAATGTTTTGCTGAGTTTAATTGTTGTAGTTAATCTGAGGACTAACAGGGAAGACTTGCTTTTGGGTTTCCTCAGCTGCACGTTTGGCAGTCGTCAATGGAGTGAATGAAGAGGAGGAGGTCACCATCTACCAGCAAACCAAACGTCCTCCACTCTTCCCTCTGGATGAACTACAGCACAGAAACACACAGGAGAAACATTTTCCCAACAATCAGCAGAGATCAAGAGCCACAGCAGGTGTTCAGAGTGACATGGCCTTCAGCAGTCCACTGGTGAGAGCTGGTTTTCATTGCACAGAATTTACTCACAATGAGAGCGAGTCTTTTTCTAAGATCTCTTTAAAATGAAGAGAAAGAGATACTTCACTGTCGTCAGTCACCTTGTCAGTCTCTCAGGTGCTCGTGCAAAAAATACATTTTAAAATGAGACTGATTTGACTGTATTGTAAAAAAGCATCCGATCACTGCTGGTGATTCTCCCCAGACTGGTTAAACTGGGACTGAAGGATACATTTCAGAGTCGTTCTGTCTTTAATGAAACATTACAAACATTCTGTTGTTTGGAGTCAATGTGCACTAATGAATCACACCCAAACAGACCGTGTGTCAGGACAGTAAATGGCTGCAGTTTTGATGTCATGTTGACTAACAGGTTACAATAAAACAGTATCGACTGTCAATGTCGCATCTCCGCAAGACCAGATCCATCTTCCGTTTATTCTCCTGCACACTCGCGGTCTGTCCTGCAGATGGCCGAGCAGTTTGCTGTCAGTTAGAAGCACAGCAGTGTTGGCTCTGATCTGCTCTATTTCGATCTGTTGACATATGGCTTTGCTAGGGTGCATTAAACATGAACTACTGATACTGTACAGACAGTCTTGCCTCCCGCCGCGTCTTCACGTGACATTGTGCCATTTGTTGTCGTACGATTTTCCACCTATGGAAACATACCCCATGGTTTTGTTGTGGATGATGTCATTGGGCCCAGCCGTACCCCCGTGCCTGACTGTTTGTGTTTCCTGAACAGGAAACTGTGGTGGTTCCAGATGGGAAGTTAATGCTGGACCATCAGAGCATCCAGTCTGGGCCCTACCTGGACTTTTTCTTGTCCCTGGCCATCTGCAACACAGTGGTGGTTTCCACAGTAACATCCCAGAGAGAAAGGGTACGTTTAGTGTTTCCTGCTAATGTCCCCAAATTACTTGAGGACCTCGAGTGAAGCACTTTGTCCAGGGTGGAAATTATATTTATTTGACTACTTATTCAAAATAGTATGTATATTGTTTACATTATGCAACAAAGAATTCTTAATGACCCAAATCTGTAGTGTTTTTATGTGACAAAAATGTAGCAAACTTCTGCTTGACATGTTTTTTGTTGCATATTGCATCCTGTTCCTTTAAATAAATAATAGTATGCAGTATACACTGTGCAGTATAAGCAAATATTCCATTCTGAACACAGCCTCTGTGAAGCAAATAAATACTCATTTATTCCAGGTCAAAGGAAGACGCGACCCCACGCACTCCAGAGGCTCATTGTCTTCTGTGCTGGATTGGTTCAGGAAGGGTTCTCTGTGGAAGGTGTTCCCCTCTATGAGGTTCTCTAGAAGAACAGGGGAGAAACTATCAGATCCCTTTGTCATAGATGAAGATGATCTTCACAGTTCTGGCGTCTCAGACTCCACAGATGATCATCTGTACTTCATCACGAGAGAGAGAGTCACAAGTGATGGATCAGAGGAGGTGTGTTATGAAGCCCGCAGCCCAGATGAGGCTGCGCTCATACATGCAGCAAAGGCTTATGGGTTCACCATGGTGGAACGCACGCCGCATCACGTGACTGTCAAACTACCCAATGAAACGCTCCTAAAGTTTGAGTTGTTGGATGTGTTGACCTTTGACTCCACCCGCAGGAGGATGTCTATTATAGTACGCCACCCACAGACCAGTGAGATCATCATGTACACTAAAGGAGCTGATTCAGCCATCATGGACAGACTGGAGAGTGTTTCCTCAGGTAACACACAGGGTGTATTCTAACAGAATCATTCTGTATCTTACATCAGAAGAGTCATTCCTGTTATACTATATCTATCTGTGAGTATTATTATTTAATGTTCATAATATGCAAATTTTTGTCATTATACCAGAATGGAAGCATGGAACATTACACAACATTTATAAAATGCATTGCAAATGCCCAGCTAACAGAGAACATTCTCAGAATGTTGGCTAACATTCTCAAAAGGTTCTCTAAAACGTTCTTGCAATAACATAGTAGAATTTTAGAAAATTAGTAGAATGTCACTTGAAGGATGACTAGGCATATTAGTAAATATGAAGGCACTCGTTTAAAGCTTATGTTAAAAGCATGACATACTGCCTCTGAAACAAAAGCTCAATGTCTGTTTTCCACAGATACGTCAAATGTTGAGAAACAAATTGCCATTAAAACCCAAGAAGATCTTAACATGTATGCCAGAGATGGATTACGAACGCTGTGTTTCGCTAAAAAGGTAACAGCTTCAGAAATGTGCTCTGTGTTCAATCTGTCACTCTGACACGACCCTTCTTCTCTGCAGGTCATCAGTGAAGAGAAATACAGGACGTGGTTTGCTGTCAGACAGGAAGCACTTTCAGCCATCGAGGAGAAAGAGGAACGTCTCACAGACACTGCAAACAGCATCGAAAACAGCTTCACCCTGCTGGGTAAAACCTGCGTTCTCTTCCTGTTCTCCATTCTCAACCGCCATTTTAAATCTTAGCCAGTAAGACATTTCCATAATAACATTAAATAATGTAGCCAGAAACAAACTGTGTGTAAACACTCACACAAATGTAAATGGCAGTTCTCAAGAAGTTAACAATTTTCTGTGTTGTTAAGCTGGATGTGTTGTTTACTTAGTTACTGCTAATTAAAGTTACATGCAACTGCATGTCAACAGCTTAACTAACTCATCTTTTCTTTTTAAACCGTTATATCAAGTCCTGCTAAAGTAACTGTTGTGTTGCATTGGATGAATAATGTTCTCTACAGTTCAGAGAACGTCAAGCAGTGAAATTGGTCTAGCATAGCACAGTTTGTACACACAGTTCTTGCATTTGTGTCACCATAAAAACAACTTGGTTTGCAGCTTGACCATCCAAATTTTAAAATCACCTAAATTATCTGCCTACAGGGGCAACGGGCATTGAGGACCGCCTCCAGGAGAAGGTTCCAGAAACCATTGAGTCTCTGAGACGGGCTGGAATGCAGGTGTGGGTGCTGACAGGTGACAAACCTGAGACAGCTATCAACATCGGGTACTCCTGCAAACTGCTGGATCATGAAGACCTGGTGGTCACCTTCACCACAATGAAGAAGGTGCCAAACTCCGTTTCTGTTTATCTCATCTGCTCTAACTAATAGTTACATCATCAGGTTTATTAATCTGACCCTAATGAGCCCAGAATATTGCATACTATGTATTCTTATGTGGCGTATGTGTTGTGTAGGGTTAATCACACAAACAGGATAATGGTTCACTGGATTATCTGGAGAGGCATTCTAGAACAAAGTTTTGTTGTTTATTGGGTTCATAGCTGCAGTTGCAGTTCTCAGTTATGCTTCAGTTAAGTGGCTCAGATCATTTGGTTGTGGATAAATCTGATGAGGAACTTCTCCCAGACTTTTGATTGCAGATGTTTTTAAAGGCCTTTGTTGAGATCTCCTCTAAACCTCTAGATGAACTTCATACACATACAGCAGAAGATTACCGAGTCTTTTGCACAGGAGAAACATGCGAGAAGCAGAAATCTTGAGCGTTTCCTGTCCTGCAGAAACAAATGAGCTGTGAAGGAGATCTCATTTGAGACGAACACATTTTCATGCCCTCAAGACTGAACTTCTGCATCCCGTAGTAAACACAAAGTCCATTTGCTGTGTTTTTATTTGTATGTCTGTTGTGTATGTCTGTTTCACTGTTGTGTACAGCTCGCACTGCTTCACTCTAATCCTGTTTCACACTTCTGAAGAGGGCGGAAAACTGTTCTAGTTTCATTTCGACATTAAATCCCTTCCAGAAATCCTCTGTATATTGTTTTACACACATTTCGTGAAAATTGCGCTTCTTATAATATGCATCTAAAATCTCACACTTTCTGTTATTGTAGCAGTTTTTCATAAGACACAGGATTGGTTATCATCATCTTCCTCATCTTTTTCTTCCCTAAATAGAATCTGTTTGGAAATAAGAAGAACTGTAGCATAAGCCTTTTATGTAACACAGTGAAATGGGCAACAAATGAAATGTATTTTAAACATAAACCCACATGTGTTTACAAGCCACACATGTAAAGAAGGAGAGGAAGAGGCGGGGTTTTAATGTCATGACATGGAGATGTGTTCAATCATGAATATTAATTAGGCCATACTGTCATTTCTAGGTAAACTTAATGAACGTCAATTCCTATAACCTAATTAATATTCATGAAACAAACATTACATTTTTGGCTGTATGGTTCTATAAAGAACCTTTAACATTCGTAGAACCTTCCTTGTAGTGGAAAAGGTTCTTCAGACTATAATAGAAAAGAAAAGAAATTATTCTTTAAAGAACCTGGTTCTTTTGGGGAACCAATGGTTCTTCTATGTGCAGAACCTTTTAAAAACCTTTATTTTTAAGATGTCAGGATGCTTTTGTGATGCTTTGTGCAGGTTTGGAGACTAAACAGATCTCCATTTCATTGCAGTCAGTGTGTAAAATGAGGTTGGAAGACACACTGGGAGAGGTGAGACGCAGCTCGCTGTCAGCCGGAATGGACCCACAGTTCATGGGTGGTAACTCCACATTTACTGGGCCGACGCTGGGGCCCAGCATCGGGCTGGTGATCGATGGGCCGACCCTGAGCATGGCAATGTCAGACGAGCTGGTGGAGCAGTTTGTGGAGCTCTGCAGACACTGTCGGGCGGTGCTTTGCTGCAGAGTGACTCCGCTGCAGAAGAGCAGTGTGGTTAAACTCATACGAAACAAACTGAAGGTCATGACCCTCGCTGTAGGTAATGAAAGCTCTGATTTCAGGTACAAGAGTTTGTGAAGTTACCTGTGTTTCGGTAATGTTTCTTCTGTGCAGGTTTCTAAAGTATTACCTTGAGGATTTCCCAGCTAACAGGAAACGTTCTCAAAACATTGGCTAATGTTCTCAATCATATATATTAAAAACGTTACTCTTAAGTTGTTAGTGGGACGTTTTGAAAACATTACAGAATTAAAAATTGTTTGAATAACATTCTTAAAACCAATCAATAAGTTACCAAAAATAGTTTTGAACATTCCTAGAACTTTCAGAATATCATTTTTAACGTTTTTGCTACATAATGGAATGTTAGGGAAATGTTTTCCCCAGTCTAAAGTTGTTAGCTGGGTTTCTGGGTTTCAGGTGATGGTGCCAATGATGTGAACATGATTCAAGCTGCAGATGTCGGCGTCGGAGTGTCTGGACAGGAAGGAATGCAGGTAAGTGTGAAATTCTCTCTCAGATCAGATGAACTGAGTTGGATTTACCCAGCGGAGTTAAAGCTGAAATGATTCATCTATGAATAAGACTGAGCTAGATGAGCTGGATCAGGTGTGTGTATGTTTTGTAGGCAGTCATGGCGAGTGATTTCGCCATCACGCGCTTCAAACACCTGCAGAGATTGCTGCTGGTTCACGGACACTGGTGCTACTCCAGACTGGCCAACATGGTCATCTATTTCTTCTACAAGAATGTGGTAATTATCGCCTTGGCAACCAATTTTGTTGTTTATGTGCAGTTTTTAGTATCTGCATGTGCAAAACTTGCTGCTATAATGCTAAGATGTTGTGGGTGGTTTCCAGGGTGTTGCTAAGTTCCTAAGGTGATCTTTTGTCATGATACTATGCATTTGCTAAAGTGTTCTGAGTGGTTGCTAAGGTGTATATAATCTAGGTGGTTCCCCAAGATTATATTCTGATCTCTAAGTTATAAGATCTTTAACTTTGATCACAGATGTGCAGTAACACAGTGTTTGGTGTCCCTCAGGCATACGTGAACCTTCTGTTCTGGTATCAGTTCTTCTGTGGGTTCTCCGCCACAGCCATGATCGACTACTGGCTCATGATATTCTTCAATCTCTTCTTCACCTCTGCCCCTCCCATTATGTTTGGGATCATGGACAAAGAGGTGTCAGACTCCACCTTACTGAGTCTACCTGAGCTGTACAGGAGCGGACAGCACACAGAGGTGAAAAGTCTCACGGTCCCTTATGAAAATCTGCATTATCAATTGTGCTATTTTACAACCGCTACTTGATCTGTAATAATTATTATATTTTGGGAAAAATGTTTTATATTCATATTAAATCTGTGAAGAAAACCCGTTTCATTTTCATTACACTTGCGACTAGTTAAATATGTATCATTTACTCCTCATGACAAACACCACAGTTTGCTTTATAGAAACCACAGTTACTTTCTTCAAACTGTATCAAGAATCCGTCCAAGGGAACCATAGAAATATGTGCTTACTACAAATACTGCTGTTCAATATTAACATTTTAAACAAGTGTGATTAGTTACTGCTTAGTGGACAGTAAAATCTGAACAGTGCAATTCATTAAATACATTTAAATGTTTCATTACAGGGTTACCGGCGTTCCACGTTTTGGATCGCTATTCTGGACGCGTTTTATCAGAGTCTTGTTTGTTTTTTCGTTCCATACTGGGTAAGAAGAATGTTGTCTTTTGTTTTTAGTTCATGTGTCTATAAAGGAAATAAAGTGTGTGTGATCTGACCACTGCTCGTGCTTTCTGAAGACATACAACGGTTCAGACATCGGCATCTACTCTTTTGGAACTCCTATGAACACAATTTCCCTCTTCACCATCATCCTGCATCTGGCCATTGAGATTAAGAGCTGGGTGAGTCCACTGCATTTATCATCTCAGATTCATAATTCATAACATTGACTTTGTGGTAGTGCTGCTTTTGTTTCTGCTACTACACACAAAACTAATATTATATTCAACAAGGTAACGCTGTAATTAAACATTCTGTCATTACTTACGTACCCTTATGTGTGCCTTAAGTGTCTCTGATTTGCATATGAAGGCAGACATGTGTGTTTATGTATTCATCTTCATGATGTCATAGCCTGCTGAACTCTAAATGAGACTTAGATGGTTTTTGAACCTGATGTTTTCTGTTCTGTTTATTTAAAGCTGAAGGAATGTTGTCTGTGATCAGTGATTCACTGTCGTGGTGGTGGTTGTCAGTGTCAGTAATGTGGCTGTGTTTGATTGGCTTACAGACGGCTGTACACTGGCTCATCATGATCGGCAGTGTGCTGGTTTACTTCATCGTGACTCTGGTCTATAGTGCCGTGTGCATCAGCTGCAACCCTCCGTCTGACCCCTTCTGGATCATGCACAAGCAAATGGCCGATCCGATGTTCTACCTCGTCTGCATTTTAACAACTGTCGTCGCTTTGCTGCCAAGGTTTTTCACTTCGATTATCTCTTCGTCAATCTCTGTTCTGTCTCACACTGAAGACCCTTCTGCATCACTGGCTGAATATGTAAAGCTTTTACTTTCTCATTTTTGGTCTTTTCCAGGTACACCTTCCATGTCCTGAGGGGAACGCTGGCCCCCTCCTGTCACCTCCGTGCGCAGCAGCTAGAGCGCCTCCCCCCCTCCTGTCGGGAGCAGAGGATCAGAGAGTGGCGTGGTCTCCAAGACACGTGTGCCTCTCCCTCACACAAATCCCAGAAACACAGCTCGTCTCTGTGCCCCAGCGCATAAGCTACACACCGTCGTCCCAGCGCACCACACACCGCCGTACCAGCGCACCACACTTCCTGTTGTGCCCGTTGAATTACCGAGAATGACAAAGCTTGAATTTTTGAATGTAGAAATCTGCCAGTGGGCAAAAGTGACACAGATATGTATGTTTTGCACACACTGATGAACCACAGACAGCAGCATCTGAAGCCGGTTCTGCTGCACTCGTGTGCTTCAGCCCAGCTGAGGAATCATTTGAATGCTTGGAGCTGTGCATTTCAATTTTGAATGCGCTCTTTCCGGCGCTCTCTGCTCTGGCAAAGCTTCTGCATAAACATCACACATTAGCCGCTGTGTTTGAGGTTCAAACGCAGCGCTCTTCAGCTCATGTTCAAGTCCACACTTCATCCGTACATGTGAATCATTTCTCCTCAGCACTTCATCTTTCTCTGTATGCAGCCGAGCTTTGGATTCGTGCTGTAAACCTACTTCCTGTTGTCATGTGGACCACATTCGTATGCGTCATGTAATAACTGAGGTTTGCAGGTGTTACATAATATCCTGGTTCATGTTCTGAGTTTGCTGGGCATGGTGACAGAAATACAAGCGCCGCAGAGATATGAAGAAGGCTGCATCTTATTCATTCTAAATAAATGTGTTGTTATTATATTAGAACAAACGAATGAGACAGCGCGCACGCTTCTGCGTCTGTATTTGAATATTTTATTGCGCCACTGACGTGCGTGTGACGTGCTCCACCCGTGATGGGGTCAGTGATGACGTCACAGACAGACAGACAGCTCGCAGCCGAGCGAGCGCGTCTCAGTTCTGGATCTTTGTAGTGTGTGTGTACCATATTGCAGCTAAAGCTCAGTATATATTTATATTTTAAAAACGTGTCACTGATACTGTCTGCAGAAGCAACGCATTTTATATAATGATGTCAGCGCTGTTTCTGGCGGATCTCTTCTGCTCTCTAGTGGTGATGTGATGAACTGCAGCTATGACCTTCCGTTTAGGGAGCGAATAACACAAGATATAAAGTTATAGACTTAGACAATGGCTTTCTCTTTGTTGTTGTTTAATGTGATAAACCGCTCAGTGGTTCTCAGTGGATCATAATAGCCTAATTCTTGTTAAAAGGTTACTTTAAAATATATTTAATAAAACATGAAATATCAAATATATCAAAAATAAACAATATGAAGAAAATGTTATTTGAAGATAAAATCTCGGCTAAATGTGGCATTATTTATTTGTTTATTTAGTTTGCAAACAGTCAAAAATATTAAATCTATACAAAATCACTTGTGTCTTTATTACCTCCCCTTAAAGCAACAAGGTCAGACAAAACATTTAAAGAACACAAACTACTACTGAAAACCAGAGACAGATTTCAGAAAATTACAAACACCGCTTTAATAAGCTGGTTCCTAATATATGACCCTTTTAAACCTTAACATAACATGTCTGAGTCAACTTGTCTAATGGAGGGACAGCTGAAGGTTACTGACACTTTTTATGTAAATTATCAGTCTCATAAATCCCTTAGTTTGCTTTTTTCTACATTCTACACATTCCTACACAATATGAAATACTTAAAATCTGTCTAAATAATATTTTTTTGTTTATTCAACAGGAACGTTCTGTACGTTTGTCCTGCACATAATATATATAACAAGTATATATATATATATATATATATATATATATATATAAAATACATATAACAAATTCTGAATATATTTTTAGGCACAAGGACAAAACGGTTTTAACTGTAAAAAGGCATGTTAAAATAAAGAGTTTAATTAATTCAATAATTAAAAATGAAAAGAAAAATAAGTGAGACTTGATCATTAAACATGCATTTTGGTGAAATATTATTTGTTTGGATTTTCGCTGATAGTTAGGCCTTGTAGAAATGTTACGCCATAAAACACAAGCAGACTAACAAGTCCCGGAGGGCAATAATCATGTCAGAACAAGCGTCACAAAACCCTGCGGTGCTCGTGTACACTCGTGTGTGGAGCTGTAAACACTCTGTATTAAAATCACATCTCATGTCTGTACTACACCAGCTGACGGCAGTTTTACACCTGATGATCCTCCAGATGTTTGTTTCCCATGATGTATTTTAATTACCATTTCTGTTTAATGGCCAGCATGCCCGCCAAACACACACAGATGTCTAAATCAGAAACAGACTCGCATATCTCTGTAAATACATCTACACTGTCTGCATTGTCATGTTAGGACACAATCATCAGTCTACCATGTGGGCATCATATCCGGGAACCAAATGCGGCCCAGATGTTTGGAGACCTCACTGTGGATTTGCTCAATGTTGTACGTGTTGTCTGGAATCAGCACTTCCTCCATGATGGACAGCTGACTCAACCGCCCGCCACACATCTTCACAAACTCCATGAATCCGCTGCAGGTGACCTCACACTCGCCCAGGCCGATGGCAGTGAGGCTCTTGCAGCGCTCCGCGATACGGATCAGCTCCTCATCCAGCGGCTCCAGCCCGTTCGCACACACCACCAGCTCCACCAGACGGGGGCAGTTCAGCCCGATGCGGCCCAACATGTCTTTACTGACCGCCCGACCAAAATACAGGTGCGTAACGGGCGTCTCCTCACGAAAGAAGGGTTCGAACTCCTCCTCGTACAGGAAAAAGTACATGACGATGTTGACCTGGGGCGAGTGGCGGATGAGGGCGTCCCAGCTGCTCGTCTTGATGGTGTGGAACTGGGTCTGGCCCGGGTTCTCGCTCACCACGTCGATCCGCAGGTGTTCCAGATGGACGTGCTTCTCAGAGGACAGCGCCAGGAGAAGTTCATCACTCAGCAGGTGGTAATTCAGAGCCAGTTCCCGCAGGCCGTGGCACTGATCAGCTACACACAGGATGCCTGGACGGGCCCAAAACGACACGGTGAGCTTGTGTTCATGAATGAGGTGAAGTGATGACACTAGATACACTGTGTGTGTGCATTCATATTACAAGGCAAGGTGGAGTCATTTGAATGATTGCATTGACAAACAAACAGCTGTAACTGAAGGTCAAATTCACCATTAAATCAACATTAACCAATAGTCCACACAGCCCTGATGTCAGCCTGAAAAATTCACTTTCGAGGAATAAACTGCTCAGATGAAAATAAAGAAAACCAGGAAAGTGTTTGAGGAAATAAACAGGGTTAGTTTGGCTGTTAACTGGAAACCGAATTCAGATCCTATTCAATTCAAATCGATTTCTGTTTCTCTTTTCAACAACACAATGTTGCATTGTTGTGAAGCAGCTGTACAGAAACACATTTGTAGAACAAATAGTGGAGACATGAAATAAATGGTCTAGAAATAAACAAAATAAATCATGAGAAAATTATGAAATACATTGTATTATAGAAAACAGAATATATGGTATTTTTGCAATTAGATTAGTGATACTAACTGTTTGATAATTGTCTGTAAGATTTTAATCAGATGATTAAGCTCAATTATGTATTTTCTCAATATCTTAACCTGTTAATTGTTGTCCATGTCTCACAACTGACCTGCAGGAGATACGTGAGGACAGCTGCTCATCTTCAGCAGCTTGAGTGTGTCACTGTTGTTGGCGACCAGCACCTTCAGGGAGGGGTCGTCGACCGGCGTGTCATCGATTTTTATAGAGGACAGAGACTTTGAGTTCACAAACACCACCGTCAGCGCCGACACGAAGTGTGACTGAAAACAGAACAGATGAAACAGGCAAAGTCAGAGCCGCGGGCTTCTCGTACCCTTTACCAACCTCATGTCAGGAAGGTCAGCAGCACTGTTTTTATGTTAGTGTTCATTTTCAGTTCACATCAAACACAAACTGATCGCCTGATTCATCACTGATTCATCACTGAATATCACTGATTCATCACTGATTCATCACTGAATATCACTGATTCATCACGGATTCATCACTGATTCAACCCTGATTCATCACTGATTCATCACTGATTCATCACTGATTTATCACTGAATATCACTGATTCATCACTGATTCATCACGGATTCATCACTGAATATCACTGATTCATCACTGATTCATCACTGAATATCACTGATTCATCACTGATTCATCACTGAATATCACTGATTCATCACTGATTCATCACTGAATATCACTGAATATCACTGATTCATCACTGAGTCATCACTGAGTTTTAAAAATTCATAACAGCTCTTATACTCTTCTACCTGAAAACAACAAGCATTCATTGTCAGAGGTCATAGAAATGCATTCATAGTTATTCTTTTGCTTTGTTTGTGTTGACATTATACTAGATAACAAGTTGCTATTAAAATGCGGGGTGAGCAATTTGTTTCCAGAAATATTTGTTGTTATGCTGCTTAAAGGTCTCTTAATAACATCCTGAAGTGTTTAAAATATGTTTATATAAATATATGTAACTTATGCAGAAGGTGCAGGACCATTAAATGTTCATCCAGTCATTGCATTCACGTACCGCTTGCCTGTCAAACTATGTGTGTGTGTATTGGAGGAGGCCAAAAGTCACCAAGTCGAGTTCTTCCATGACAGACACAGTAAACATTTGATTATGAATTATGGACTGGGGCACAAAATGACTACACACCCTTTTTCTTCAAATATTTGTCTGAGGAGATTGTATGGATGAAATAGTCGAACCTGTTAACTACTTAACTAGTCCACATTCTTTTACCCATGTAACACAGTTAATGCATCGCTAGCATCATGCTTTACCAATTGAGCACACAAAGACAAATGGAGACTGACACATCCAGATCTTCCAGCATGTTGTTCAGTGTGAGGACATTAGCATGAGTAATGTTGTAAAAACCTCACATGAAGTCTGCACGTCCATCATCAGTACATAGGGAGGATAACACGTCTTTGTCTTCAGATATGTTTAGACTGAAAGCAACAAGCCTTCACTTGTCACCTACAATACTTGTTATTCTTCAGTGTTTCATGAGATGTGATTTTTTTAAGGGTCAAATTTCATACAGCGGTACAGAATTCACAAACGTACCAGTCTTGACTCCATAATTACTGACCCACAGCAGAACTGGTTTTAAAACAGGTCTACTTATTGAACGATGAAACAAGTCTCTGTTCTACCTGCGACACATCCATGAAGCTCGGCCGTGCTGTGGAGATCAGACCCAGTGTCTTAATGGTGCAGTTCACCAGCTGAGAGAGAATGTTGCAAGCGGCTTCAGCAGACTCTGTGCAGCTGTCAACCTGCAGAATGATCGATGTTCATTTTGATCTTTCTGACATTGCAATACAACACGCATATTGACCACAGTAGCATTTTATATTCTTATAATGTTAGGCTGTAAAAACATTTCCATTAACAAAAACATTCTGGGAGTGGTCAATTAGTCCAGTTTTAAGATGTTGTATCAATGTTATGGTCTGTTAAAGGTTATTCAAACATTATTCAAACATTTTTAATTCTGTAATGTTTTTAAAACATTCCAACATCTACTTAATAAAAATAACGTTTTGCATATATGATGTATAACTTAAAAACATTCACATAACATTACAGCAAGAACATTTTTGATAACATTGAGCTAACTTTTAAGAGAACGTTAGCCAGCATTCTGAGAATGTTCCCTGTTAGCTGGGTAGGAGCCAAATAGCAAGATCGATATAATGCTCATGTACTGTATACTACTGTACTTTGCTCACTCTCGATGTATTATAGTTCTTCAGAAACCGTCTGCATTGATCACACAAAGTGGTGTGTGTGAAGCCAATGTGAGACTCCCCCCCCCCCGAATCAATGCTTTCAGAGACTGTAACAGTAAACACACGCCACACACACATTATTTCCATCTATGAGGTGATAACTGGAGCCCAACCTTGAAGCTGACGTACTGCAGGTGCTGCGCGTGTCTTTTGATAATCTGCTGGATGAGATCTGGATGTGTGGACCTCAGGTAGGATGTCGCCGGCTGGTTTAACTCAAACTCGAATCTTCTCCACAGGTCTGGAATGTGAAAAACATCGTTCCATCGGTGACACACAGATGAGGCCCGGGCCCGGTCCACCAGAGACAGGTACTGAAATATCTGCAGGACGACATGGTGTGGCAGGTTGCCCCATGTTTCTTCACTGGGTTTCTGTGAGGAACCCGTCTGGACATACGCTGGAGTGTCTCTCTTGTGTCTCTTGTTTCTGCCCTCTGAGGGGGTGAAGCTCTGACCCTTTGATCGTCCCCTTTTCATGCTGTTTGGTGGAAATGTAGCCCAGGATTCAGAAACTAAACTACAGGGGCATCCAAAAGCATTTGGACACTTTAAACGTTTCATTCATGGTGCTCTGAAATACTTGATTCTGATTGGTCAGTCGTGACATTCAACAGTCAAATAACTCTGAATGGTTGTCTATAGCAAACGTACTGCTCGTTTGCGTAATCTGTGTTTCCTAAATGATGCTAGACCTTTCCTCAGAACTAACATCACTTTTATAAGCCACTTTAAATTTTCTAAAAATGCAGTTCATAACTTTTGCTCACTGTCGCCATCTTTGCTTGAAACATAAAATTGCAGGTTACTGTATGTACTTTTCTTTACATATCAAATGAAGTCAAACTGACACAAAGTCACACAAAATCGGACGCGACAACTCAAATTCTAAATCATTATTATAAATTTACCGCTTTTTTATTTTTATTTTTTTGTGATCCACTTATTACAGTATACAGTATAGATTACAGTATGATACAGGCAAACAAACGCACTAATATAAGTCCAATGCAGTACTTGTACAATTATCGTACAAGTATAGTTGTATAACTTGAAAGCACTGTAAGTCTCTTTGGATAAAAGCGTCTGCCAAATGCATAAATGTAAATGTAGTACACCATACTTGCTCACACATAATTTAACATGACGAAGTCATCATCATACTTACATGTTCCAGGCGTCTGCGTCAACATGCACACCATCCCAAAACACAGCGGGTTGTTTTGCTGTAAAGTTTTACTAAACGCAAGGTGACTTGCGTGCGTCGCTTTCGACTGCGTGTAAACAGGTGCGCGGCTGCAGCAGCGTCTCAATAATAAGGAGCGCCGCGGCGCGTCGCACGCGGAGACTGCTGGCACGTGAGTGCGAGAAAACATGGATTTCCCTCGCGCGCGTTATCAACCCGCGGCATCAGCGCGCGCTCCTCTCGGATAGATGCCGTTTCAATGTCACACGACACAAAACCTCATTAAAGAAACCTTTATTTCATTAATATTTCATAAATGCACCTGAAACAGTATCGGGTCACCACAAAGAATTTGGTGTGCAACGAGAGGTATTACATTTTGCATGATGTTTTATTTACACGATGAACATTATGCATGTGGTATATTCTAGGTTTTCTAAATAAAAGTGACCCGAGTAAGTAAATAAACTCCGGCAGGGCGTTCACACACGCACGCGCGCGCGAGCCCGCGGCTCGGGGTAAGTAGGTCAGTGTGTCACAGAGAAACGTCACAGTGTGTTAAGCCTCTCATGAGCTCAGTGTAACGCGACTCCAGCATCAACACAACATCCAGACCCTCGTCTTTGTGTTGACGCACATGTGTCCTCGTACAATCTGTTTTCTTGGTTTGTTGACCTACAGATGACAAAAACTATTTTGTTGTCAGTAAATATGTTTGTAATATTGAAGCTGTGTCCTCTGCCACACAGTGTGTAACACTGTGTTCACATGTAAACTTAGTTTGAGTAAACGCAAATTCTTTGCCCCAGCTGGATAGGTTTTCTTTGGGGTTTATTGCCATGGTAACAGCACAGCTAACCTGCTCCAGTACAAATGACCCAGCTCACGATTTTAAGTTGTAAGAACGTTTACCTAACGTTTCCATGAAGTAACAGAAACGTATAAATGTTACTTTGAAACGTCCAGTTTTCTAGACGTTGTAATAATGTTAATGCTTGTTTACAAGAACGTTATACATGCGATTGTTAAATGCTCGGATGCTTTAAGAGTCTTTAAGAGCAGATTATTTATTGGGAAATCATGACCTGTGCACGAGCACCACGTGAGAGTGTTTTAATGGTAGAAGGCTGGTGTAGATTTGTGCTTCAACACTCATTTCCTGTTTCTGCAGTTACACTAAACCCAGCTGTTGGGTGAGGAAAAACAGAAGACAGCCAATCAAATGTCAGCATTCAGCTTCATCGTCATTTTAATAGTAACTATTTACCACATCATTTATTTTCTGTTAAACACGTTTGCGACAAATGAAGGAATGTGAAGTTTTTTTTCACTAAACAAATTAATTCAACCTTTTAAAGGCTATTATGGGCTTTTCATATGTGTGTATGAGAACTGGAACACATCTCAATGAAAACAGCTCGCAGGCAGCAAAGAATCGCTGTTTGTGGTCCTCATAAATAATCAGTACTGATGCGGCCACAAGTTAGTTACCAAGGAAACAAGACTCTAAACCATTAGTCAGAATATTCATTATTTGTTGTTTATCTGGAAATGTTTTCTACTCTTTCTGTATTTAAACGTGCACGTGGAAATGTATTCTTTTGTTTTGTGCAGATTGAGATTGTAACTGACTGTTTATGAGTGAAACACGTTTGTATCAGATGTATGTTTGTGTATTTGTGTACGTATTCAGAACGCAGACTGAATCAGGTTACTGAAATGAAATGGTCTTGGTTTATTAATTCATTTTGCGGATTAAATATCCACAAACTGGGAAAGTTCTTAAAAGAAAGTTCTGGTTCTGTATTACTGAAGGTCATGATGCAGTCTTTAAACAAAATAACTGCATACATGTGTAGGTAATTATGATTCGTTAGCATAAAAGAATAAAAATGATTAAAACAACTACAGTTCACTTAGTTTGTAGTTTGTTCACATTCAACATAACCAGCAGACGGACTGAACATCTATTTTGTTTGTGCAGATTGGTCAAACGACTCGCAGTATCTTTCCAGAACGTTCTAAGAACGTTTATAGGTTATATTTTTGGAACCAAACATTACTAACTGCGACAGCACTGAATTCATTGCAAAGTACAATAACAATAAGCAACCAGAAGATGGAACCACACAACCATACTCTTGCCGGTGTGTAGCGTCGATTAGTAAACGGATTATTTGAGTTAAGTTATTAGACACCTAAGGTTTATAATTACAAACAAAAGCTTGCAACAAACTTTTCTTTCTTTACAAAAATGTATCGTGGTACATTTTTACTTAAAAAGTTGCTTTGGTTAAAGCGTCTGCCAAAAGCATAAATATAAACATTTGGCAATTTCAGAAAGATCCATTTTAAATACGTCTGCTTGTTTTGATATCTGAATACAGTATTTCAAACTAGATTAAACACGAGTATTGTGTTGCCTCAGTACCATAACTCAGAGAGTGTATCTCTGTTTTGTGTTTTCTCTGATTTGCTGTGTCATCGTTGAATGTTTCCTCTGTGATGGTCTGAGAATCAGTCACGTCAGTAAATGATCTGTTGGTGTGTTGTACTTGAATTTCCTGTTGTTGTGTGCTGAGGAGTGTATCTGAGTTTTGAATAGATCTATGTATTGTATATCTATAGTTACAATTATCTACAGTATAGTGTATATATATACAGTATATATATATTGGTACATTTGGACTTTATTGGGTAGTGAAATTGTTGAAATTATAAGTGGAACTCAGGAAAAGGTAATGCATTAAAAAGCATCTCGTAATTTCATTTGAGGCCTCAGAAAGTTTATAATAACACAATTTTCAAAGCTTGCACGATCAACTTTGGCATGTTTGTGTATCCGGCTGCGTTTGTGCAAAACTTCAGGCTGATTGCGCACCTGTGTGCGGGTGAGCGCGGCGGAAGTCCGGTTTGCCTCGAGACACTGGGCCTTCACCGGGACCTGCTCTTAAACTGACGGACTTTAGTTGTTATGGCGGGGATGCTTTCAAGAACTGACGCGCTTTGTTCTTTAACCTCATTCCTTGTCCTTCTTACGGCTGCCGGCCTACCATTGACATCGTGCTACAACTTGGAAAACGAATCTTTTGAGCCCGACGTCTCTTCCCTTCATCACGGTATTATCCTGAAACCGCTGCTGAAGGTTTTATCTTGTAATGAGCAAAACCCGTGGCGAGACTTCAGGCCACGAGCCAAACCCGAATCCAGATACGTGCGCTACATGAAGCGTCTGTACAAGCTCTCATCCAAACACGAGCGGAGCCATGAGGCCGCTCACCTGTACAACACCGTGCGTCTGATCACACCCCGAGACGAGTGTCTCACACAAAACACAGGTATATACAAAAACAGCTGCTTTTTAACATGGCTCATGTTTTCCATGACCTGTACCTGTTTATTGCTGTTAATTTATAAGTTTATTGCTGTTTAGTTTAGACGTTTATTGCTGTTTAGTTTACATATCTAAACTAATTGTAGTTTTTTGTTTGTCTTTGGGAGGTGGTTGATGAATCGCACCTGATATTGGAATGTGGTCATACTTGTAAACAATATTGTGACACCCAAAAGGCTTAAATGGAAAATACAATGATGGGAGCAGCAAACTTCAGCAGTTAATCTATGTAGGGCAGACCGTTGCTATCATGTTTTATTCCAGTGGATAGTTCTCAGGGTAGGTTTGTTTGAAAGTTATTTTATAAAGGCACATATCTTAAACATTTCTGCTACCAGAAACGACCGATTGAGAAAATAAAGTTGACGGAATGTTGTAATGTTTAATGAACACAACTGTTAATTTCCAGTGTGATGAACCCTACAGATTTTTCACATATCCAAGACTACAACTCAAAGACAAAGACTAATCAGACATAATGGAGTCATGTGAGATTATCTGCATTCGTTAACCTGAGGAACAGCATCTAGAGTATTACTCAGTGGCATGTGTTCTCTCTGCAGAATTCATGCAGGATGTCTCCTACAGTCTACATCCAGTGAGGTCTCAGGAACAGCTGCTGAAGTCTGTCTTGCTGTACTCCTTCGATCATAACCACATCGCCCCCTTCACGTCACTCTGCTACCTCGACGTGAAGGAACAGAATCCCTCTAACGGTCACATGTGTTCTGAGCATCTCCGATCTCAGCACGCCGTTCCCCTGCACAGCTTCCGCGTCATCACAGAGAGTAGACTCCGACGCAGATGGGTGGAGGTGGACGTGACCTCCTTCCTCCATCCTCTCATTCAGGCCCAAAAGAAGGACATCCACCTGCTTATCAACTTGACCTGTGTTGAAGATATGATCCCCAGAGCTGGAGGCCAGATCTACAGGAGCCCAGTGGAGTTAACGCACAGGTCTCCCTCTCTTCTTCTGTATCTTAACGACACCAGTGAGGTTGCCCATCAGAGAAGGCCTACACAGAGGAAGATGGTTGACCTAACATCAAACCACTGGAATGGAAAGTCCAGATCCTGGAGGCCAACTTCTCGATCGAGGCGTGGCACCCTGAGGAGCACCAGTGCCCCCAGGGCAGGTCCAGAAACCAGCATGCCAGATCTTCTCCCAGTGTACGCCTTCCCTACAGATGACTGTGATCTCTATGACTTTAGAGTGAGCTTCAGTCAGCTCAAATTGGATCATTGGATTATAGCGCCTCACAAATACAATCCCAGGTACTGTAAAGGAACCTGTCCGAGGGCTGTGGGGTATATCTATGGGTCACCTGTACACACAATGGTTCAGAACATCATTTACGAGAAGCTCGACTCGTCTGTGCCCAGACCTTCATGTGTACCCTCAGAATATAACCCTTTAAGTGTGCTGACTATTGAGAACGATGGCTCCATTGCCTACAAGGAGTATGAAGAGATGATTGCTACTAAGTGCACCTGTCGCTAAAGGTTAACTTAACGTTAAATCTTTTTGAATTTTCTTTTTTTGTGATGCATCGCTTTGTAAAACACTGACCCATTTTCTTATTCTTAAGATTATAAATGACTTGACATCAGATAATTTGCATACATGTTGTTGTGCTGTTCATCATTATAGTCTCATCTGATTCTGTCTGGTTCATGTTTAGAATATTGGAATTAATTCTACATTTGTGTTGATTTTGTGTTCAGGTATTATTTTCAGATTTCTCTGTATAATAGTTGTGTAACAGGATTTTTGATCGACTTAAAGGATATTTTTGTTTGAAGATTAGTTATGTTGTTTTAAGTTATTTTCTTTGTTATTTTGTGGTTTCTGATCTTGCACTTTCTATTCTTTAACTGGAATGGCAAAACTTTTAAACTTCTAGTTCTGGACTGAATATGAAAAGTGTTGTTCTGTTGTCTTAGAACACTTTTACATTGTTTTTTAAAAACCTGGGAATTGCAGAAGGTTGTCTGATGGGCAACCTCTCTCTTCTTAATGTCCAGAAAATAAGTTGCCTTTATTTGTGGGCAACTTGATATGTGTGTATTAACTGATTAAGAACATATGATTGTGTCACATGCCTGTTTATGTATTTATTGGTCAGGTTGGCTTTGGTTTCACAAAAATGTGTACAGAAGAAAATTTTTCACGACAAAAAAATAAAAAAATACAGCAAACCAATTTAAATTGATCGACTTTAAATTGATTGACTCCTAATCTTTTATTGAATATTCATGGAGCAACAGTTTTGTACAAGAAAGTTATGGCGATTCTATGGTAATATAGATACAAAATTTGTCACCATATGCAAATACATACAAACACATACTGATGTATCTGCTGTATACCATAACTACACTGTAAGTTACATAAATGTAAAACACTTATTTTATCCTGTAACATTTTTGAATATAAGAACAGTCAAATAGTCACATAGGAAAGAACAGTTTAAAATCAATTTAGTTCAACCAGAAGGCTGAACTAAAATCACCGTGCACAAGCCAAAATAAAATTAAAAGTCTTTTTGATTACTTCTGGGATTCACATTAGCTACAATCCACAATGTTTAAAAAAATACTGAATGTACATTTAAGTGTTGCAATTTTATTTCCACGTAATCCATTCACGGTGCCATTAAGAAAACATTGATCAAAAAGTATTGATTGTATTGTTATTTACTGTTTAGGGAGAAAACATGCTTCATGCTTTAGGTTTCGCAAAGTTTTATATTATTTTATTGTGTGTTTCTTTATTTCTAGCTCTGTATTTGTATTATATATATATATTAGCAGGCGCTTGTTTGAGGCTTTTATTTTGAAAACCGCATTTCAGGAAGAGTTCAGTTAGCCGAACTACGTCAAGCGTTTAGGTGAGAAAGATTTGCTTCTCTTTTCATTGTAAGTTAAAGAACAACAGTCATAACACGAGTCCATCTGCACGGCATCACATGGCGTCTTTTTACAAACTTGTTTTTGATATATTTGAGAAACTTGTAATTATTCAATTACTCTGACGGTTGACACCTGTCACCTGATCGCGCATCCAAACCTAGTGCGCTACCTAGACGCCGACAGTCCGCCCCTAGTACACGTCTGTATCTGCTGCTAGTTTTCTTACACTTTATGGAGAATATTCTAATGCTTGCTTTACATGTGAAGGTACAGAAGTCGTCCCAGCTGGAGGTGAAGAGAAAGTTTGTCATGGATTCCGAGGTTTCTCTCATGCTTCATTGTGCTCCTCTACAGGCGCTGAGAGAACATCAGACTCGTGTAGAAATATCGCACAGGTAGAGCTTCTTCTCCTTACTGCTCTACATTATATACCAGAGATTGCTGTCATGACAACAGCGCTGTACTGTACCCATCTAACAGCGTGTTTTATTTTGACCTCGTGTATTATTATGATGCATAAAGTTTTATGACCACATCCACTGACTGTTTGGAGTATTCATGCTTAACAAGTCAGAATATCATGGCTGAACTATCTCTTTAAATGTGCCTTGTCTTGAGTCTATATTTCAAGCCTCTTTCATGGCACTCTCGCTCTAGATTCAATCGTCAGAGCTTTCCTGAGATTGACGCGCACATCGAGGGTGTCTGGAGTGACAGAGTCACTAAAGAACCGTGGCTCTTCAATGGAGCTAAATTCAGACTGCATTCAGCAGTGCTCTCCATCAGCCCTCACCTGCCCAACAGCCCTAAAGAGTCAACGGACGCGCACAGACATCAGGGCAACAGTCTGCAAAAACACGCCAGCCGAAACCCAAAGCATATAAATTGTGGTGGAGACAGATTTGATGGTGAAGCAGCCAGCGATAAACACAGAGCCTCAAAAGATGAGCAACCCTGGGTCCTAAAATTACAGCTGGGCGTGACCTGCTATAAAGACTACCTTGGTACTAACTGGTCATATAAAGTGGAAGATCTCCAGAGACGAGGTAAAGCTGAATGCGCAGATCCTCAAGCGCTTCTGGCACAGCCTCTAGGGGTGGGTGCTGTCGTGGCAACCTCAGACGGTGATGTGGTGCTGCTGAGGAGGAGTCAGAGAGTGGGAGAGGCTGCAGGCCTGTTAGACATACCTGGGGGACATCCAGAGCCAAAGGTGAGTCATGAGTGTGTGTGAGCTGACAGTAAAATGTGTGCAGCAGTAATATCTCCCTACACCTGCAGATGGTGTGTCGGGGGGTCAGTGAGGAGAAGATAAGTGTTGACCTTCTGCAGGGTAAAGAGAGCGCTGTTGTTTCAGAGATCTTCTCCTCTGTGTGTGCAGAGATCAGTGACGAGGTGTGTGTTCCAGTGGCAGAGTTGCAGGAAGTGATTTAAAATATATGCACAGCTGAGCTTTTTACACTCATGAATGTTCTCATTTCAGGTGAACATTCCTCTCAGTTCTCTAAGCAAACCGCTGTTCATGGGAATTGCTCTAAACCACACCAGTGCAGGTCGACCCAGTGCTGAGTTTTATGTTCAGTATGTATAACTCTTGTTTATACGCTTCCTGATATTACAGCCTCAAGCTAGGCAAAGTTCTGGACTGCAGCTTTAATGTGATGAATGTACAGGATCATCAGTTGTCAGAGTGTCATTGTGTTGTGTTTTACTGTTCAGGTGTTCTTTGACGACGGAGGAAGCGAGAGATTGCTACAGACGTGGAGGTCCTGAGGCTCACGAATCAACAGATATTATGTTTCTTAGTCTAGCGGTAAGCGCTGATGTCACGCAAACAATACAGTGACAAACCTACAGTAACTACTGTGTTTCATAATCAAATGTTTTTGCATATGGAAGATATCACAGGGTTTAGAAAATAATATATAACCATCAGTAAAAGTGCTAACAAATGAGTATCACTGACAACAGAAGATAAACCCTGATCTCAAACTTTTATCTGCATATTTAATTCCATGTCATCAAAATGCAATTGCTTGATTGTTCCCTAGTTTAAAAGATGGTTTTAATTCTTACAATGATACATGAAACTTAGCTTCAATTCGTAACTGTTTTGGTTAAAAGAAATCAGTTGAGCAAGTACATAACAGACACGCATGAAGTATGTAAAGTAATCTGCAATAATGTTTCAACCAAAGATGACGATAGAGGCAAAAGTTACGATTGGTGCGTTATGACACTGAAACATCGTGTAAACGCTGTTCTACAGGAAATGCTGAAGTTAGACGAGCGCGCCCCCCTGTGGTCAGAGATGTGTCCTTCAGCCAAGGGTGCAGTGCTGCTGTATCAGAGAGTGAAGCCCGATCAGTCCATACACTGATACACGAGCTCTCACTGGCAGCAGTACAAAGATGGGTGATCACGTGACAACGTTTAGACTCGTATGGTGTTTTGTACGAGACTTTTATTTTGGTGAAAAAATGCTACAATACTGTTTTTTATACTGATAGGTGATAAAGGTTTTACTTTTTTATTATATTGCTTTAGCAAAGGTTTTTGTTACATGTAAAGTTCCCAGAGTTTCTTATTAAATGTATTTCATGTATAAAGACTCAGGTAAACTTGAATAACTTTTACTAAATTAATAAAAATATAAAAACAAATCAAGACATCTTCATTTGGTGCAAACATGCTAAAACAGTTTAACACTTTTATGACTGACGGTCAAAGCATTTTCAGAGAAACAAAAGAATATTCCACAGAAGAATATAAATCATTTTATATTGTTTCGTGACATTTAAATTTTTTGTTGAACTTGTAGTTTAAAAACAAAATCAATTCAATTCTTGTAAAAAAACGCTGCTTATTATAAGCGATGACCTTTGTTAACAATATTACCGGCAGGAAGAACCAATCATGTTTTAATGTTATCTTGCTATGTAAGAAACAATGCATAAAATGATCATCAAACATTATGTTGAACAACCATTATTCATGTCACTATTATTCTGGCTTTGGTCATACCACGTCCACTGCAAGAAAACAAAACACAAGATTTGAATACAGTAACATTATGTCTGTATTTTGTATGATGTTTATGTATTAAACATACAGGCTGCATCAGATGTACCACAAGGTTTGTGTAACAGTGATTGTGTGTGTGGGTCAGTGTGTTTTCACCTGTCCTGTGTAGGGTCTGTAATATTTTCTGTATCTCTGTGGATCACTGCGGCATCCGTACGGCTGACCGGAGAGATGTCCACTCTAAAACATCAACACATCAACCACATACTCCAACATTCCTCCAGGTAAACTGTATTTTAGATGTTCCCCTAACGTTGACTTACGTGTGTTTTCCTGAGTGAGCAGTGATTGTGGGACTGACAGATTTTAGGAGCCCCCCTCCATCCTATGAAAGAACAGAGATTAAATGGGATTATTTAATATTGTACTTTATCAGCAGCAGTAACTAGTGATAACTAGTAATAGTCCTCAGCATCTCTTACCACACTGCTGGAGAGGGTGCTTGTGATTTCCGTGTCTGTGTTTTTTGCGTTTTGGAGGTGTGGGCAGAAGTTGTCTGGCCTCTTCTTTATACTGTGTTAAGAGTTTCAGAGCCTTGTCGAAGAAGAGCTCCACAAACATCACTTCATCCAAGTGCTCTCCTGCTTCTGGAAGAGTGAAGCTCGCTGGAAAACCAGGAAGAGACCAAGAAAAGTGGTCATATATTCCTACTGGCAGCACGGCATTGCACACAGGTCTGATGTTCTCCGGTCTGGGTAAATGTTGTTATCAGTGGGCATGTCTGACCTTTGGCCTTTAGAAGAGAGATTTCAGGAATAGCCGTGCCCTCTTGCTCCTGATGCTGGACCAGACGTCTCTTCCACACCTCCTCTGCCGGGACAACCACCACTGCTTTACGCTGGTAACCATGGAAACACATCATTTTGTGTTGCTGGGCAGACGGGTAAATGTTGGCCTTGGTAAAGAGGGGGAACAAATGAATGAAGAATCCTAACACAGTATGTGGTGTGTTCTCAACAGCACACACAGACTCCACGTCACCTGGTCAATGATGAAGTTTCTCCGTGTGTTTGCAGCTCTTTTGATCAGCTGACTGACACACTGAGTGGCCTGCTGCAGCATCATCTCCCTTTGATCTCCAGGAGGCTTCTGTATCACAAGAAAACGGTTCATGTTGTCACATCTGGAACCACATTTAGAAGTTACTTTCCTCTAACATACCAGTTCCTTCCCCCTAAACCTGCAACCTGTTTAAATATTTGGTCAAAAATCAGTTATTGAGCAAGTACATGACTGATCAGTGCTTAATTTTATAGTAATGATTTGTAATCTGAGCTGTTTTTAGCTACATCATCACATGTCCAGGTCCTGTAGATGGTGCAGCTATAGTGATAAAGAGGCAAAAGTTACAGATTGCAGCTTTAGTTACGCTTTACAAATGTTGGGAACATGTATTTATTGTACCAACATAACACAGTAAAAGTTTTTTTTCATTGGGTGTCTAGATCTTAAACTGATCTTAGTTTTTGTACAGTATTTTGACAGACTGATCTCACCCTCATACAGTCCAATACTGAGTTTGTACTCAGAAGAACAAAACGTTTCCGTGGGTTCTGGATCATATGAGCCTGAGCCCAGTGGGTCTTACCAGAACCCGGCAGACCGACCATCATCAACACCTGAAACAGAACAGAGAGACAATTACTGACAGGACATAAGCAGATATCAGTCATCCAGATGCTGGTGGTGATTTGAGCTTTAGTGTCTGAAGCACTTTTGAAAACGTTCTTACCTCACAGTCTCGTCTGGACGCTGCTGGCAGAAGAGCGCGAGTCCTCTGACCAGGAGGAAGTGAGGACAGAGTGCAGAAATGAGGCGGAAAGGGATGCCAGGAAGTTTCGGGGTCAAGATTTACAGACACTGCACAGTTTTTGCAGAGCACATGAGGAAAGAGAGCCTGACCTCTGAGATCAGAGACAGACAGCTGAAACGCCACCCCAAGAGAACGTCCATTCTTCTGAAACGAAAGCGTCGCCTCTCCTCTTTCACTGATGGACTGCACGTGAACAAAACACAACCAAGACGTGAAGATTAAAGTTACGATCTGAAGAACATCATCACAGCAAACTTATTCATTAAATTGTTTGGCAAACTTACAGCGAAGCAGCCAATGACGTCTCCCTCTGAGAAGGGCTCACCAAACTCCTCCTCCTTTCCACTTGTTACTGTTTTGCCCCGCCCATCAAAACCATACGACAACTCGACTTCTCCTGAGAGATCAAGAACAAGAGAATATAAAGGTTTTCAGATAGTCAGTTTTGTTGCCGTTAGGCTTCATATAAACCAGGACAACAAATACTGCTGATGGTTTGATCATACAGACTCGCTCTGTAACGTTTGTTGTATTACCCAACTGAAGGCTTGTGTTGTCCACAGACCAGCCCAGTCTGAGCATGTGTGGACTGGGGTCAGAACTTGTGTCTGATGCAGGTGACGACAGGCACTTCACAAACTGAAGACAAGAACATAACACAGAAACACTGATAACACACACACATCCCTTTAAAAATGAAACGTTTTGTGTAACTTGTACATGATTGTTTAGGTCCACACCTTGGCTTCAAATCCGACCTTTCCTTGACACAATCCGTGGGTCATCCTACACCCCGACCAAATGAGAGGAAATTTCTCCCAGAATAAAGGCTGTCCACTGCTTCCATCTGAGCTGACCTCAAAATGCAGGTCACAGTTATCTGTGAAACACACATTCTGCTCATGTGGTCGGACGGTCATGAGATTTTAATCTTTAATATTATACACTAAAGCTCTGGTTGGATTCTTATGAACGTACAGGAATCCAGTCTGACATCCTCAACGTCTATTTCGGCTTCATCTCCAGCGTCCAGCAGCTGCTCTGGTGTCTTCGCTCTGAGAAAAACAACAAACAGAAATATTAGCGCGTCAAACTTTATTTATAAAACACATAACACAGTGTTAACAAAGCAGAAGACATTATGTAAACAAAATGTACATATGGAAGAAAATACATAATTTACAAACAACAAGTGTGATTGAGACACTATAAATGTGCTGATTGATTCAGCTGCTTGATGGCTGTCGAGGACAGAGTTACTGATTCTCTTTTTTCAGCTGTTTCAGGTACATCCAGTGATTGTTTTGAGTGATTTAACTCATGTATATTCAGTTATTGTATGTAAGACACAGTTAGCAGGTGACAGACTGTAGGTGCTGGAGTTGACTCTTCCGTCTGGCATGACTCTGCATCCCTGCAGATGATACACTCCATAAGAGGGTCTGATGGACATCTGAGGTTAAGTCAGCCAAAACATTACTGCAAGAAGCAAGTACTTATTCTCTGTTTAACTAATGACAAATATATACAGAGACGGCTGTACCTGTTGTAAAGGACGTCCTCTTTAAACTCATAATAATCTCTTCCTCTCTCCTCATGATGTCTTCTCATTTCTCTGTTTTCCTCCAGGGTGGTTTTCATTGTCTCAGGTTCATCTGACTGTGTATGGAGCACTGCAGAGGAGAGGCAAAACATCACATATGATCAAAAACCTCTTCAACTATACATTCAGTGAAGTACCATAACCGTCTTTAAACGAGACAGACATTGTTCTTTGTCACGTGGTCCATCTGACCCTGGAACTCGAAGGACTGATGATAAAGATCCTGACACGACATCCGTCTCCACTGCTGCAGCGGCTGTTGCCAAGACAACGGGATGTGCAGTAGCATCTGACTGCTGTGGATTTCTCTGGTGTTGTACGTCTGGGTGATGTAGGTCCGTTATATTGGCTTCTGATGTCGCAGAGCTCAGCTGCTGCGCTGTGTTTCTTGTTGCTGTGCATGAACAGAGCTGACATGGGTCGGTTTGTGTACTCTGATCGGTGTAAGTACGCATACTCGTACTGGGGGGGTCGGTGCATACTGGAGACTGCGTCTCACTTTGCGAGGAAAGTGGCTTTTCTGTAGGCGTTTCGCACGCTGGATCTGTCGTCTCACATATATTCCCTCCTTCATTTCCACTTGTAATGGTCTCAATACCGGCTTCGATCGCAGATACGAGCCGGGCGACCAGCTCGGCCTTGAGGCCTTTCGGGTCGAGTCCTCGCTCTGTTAACCTGGCACGCAACTCGGCCACTCTTAGCTTTTTCACTTCCGTCAGCAACATTTGCAAACAGGTCAGTTCCACATTAAGAAGGAAATCAAACGCACACTGAGTCTTGTTATTGGCAGTGGTGGATCAGTTAATCCGATTTCTCAAAACTTTTGTGAAGTCTCGTACTGTACCAAAACACACCGACCGGTGCTGAGAATTCAAGACAGCGAACTGAATGCTGATTGGCTCCCGAGGGTGAGCTGATCGCTGATTGGTTAGCAATAGACTTGCGCCGCCTTTCAGCGCAACATATTTATATGTTTACGTTTTAATCAAGATCTACCATCATATAATCCCTTCAAACACACCATTTACCGTTATATATAGTTCATATTAACATTTCTGTTTGACAAAAAATCTATAAATATGTGCTTAGCTGGTGTCAGAAATATGAGATTTGGAGGATGCGCCCTATTGGTTAATCCAGGGGCCAGAAGTTGATACGCAAATATCTAACATGGCGGCCCCCATAGATGACATGTTTTCTCTGTGCGTGGATCCTGCCAAAACTAGTAACTGTGTGGAAGTCCGATTCATCGATAATGTCAAGGTAAACATCACCATGTCCTAAAAGAAGCCGTCGTCTTCATTCTGTGTATTGCAGTCAGTTTTTATCACGGTTAGGTGGTTTGATTATGGTGCTCGCACTGCAATCACGTCACGGCTTATTCTCATCGAAAACTTGCTGATCAATGTAGATAATTTAAAAGTCGATCAATTATTTTGTTTTCTACCGTGGTGACACGTTAGGCGTGTTCTGTTTTAGACAGCCTCAGTTCACTGTTGTGTATGTGTATGTTAGAGATGAAGCTGAGATTTGGGAAAATAAATTATTATGATATATATTATAATTTTAACTTATAATAATATAAGTTATTAATAAATAATATGTTTTCCCAGGGGAAAGGATTATTCGCCAAAAGAGCGTTTAAAAAAGGTGATGCCATTTTTATTGAGCGACCTCTTGTTTCAGCGCAGTTCCTGTGGAACGCCTTGTACAAATACAGAGGTGAGTGTGTGATGTTCTAGATTTCAGTTCAACACTGACATACTGACATGATGCGCGTTGTCATTGTTCTCTGTATCTCGTGTGCTTCTTCTGCAGCATGCGAACACTGTCTCCGTGCTCTGGAGACAGCAGAGGAGAACGCCCGGAGATTGAGTGGTCTGCGCGCTCTCAACCTGCCGCATCCTGAGTTATGTAAGGTGCGATCAGACCGGCACCAGGCCTGCCCGCAGTGTCAGGTACACTTCCATCAGCACCCTGTCTGCCGCGGTGAACACAAGCTATAGTATGGATTGTGATATCTGTTGCTTCATAATCTGGTTAGATTAAATAAGAAGGCAGTTCATATACAGGTTCAGAACACAGTTTGCACACAGTTTCTCTTTGAGCAGAAAAAGAGAAACGGTTATTTGTGTTATTTTGTGTTATTTTTATCAGAAAAAAACAAACGGTCAGTGCATCTTTGTAAAAAAGCTTCGCAGTTACTCATTTCATAAATAGACTTGATATGTCGCCCCCTTCAGGTGATGTACTGTAGTGCTGAGTGCCGGAAGACTGCGTGGGAGCAGTACCATAAAGTTTTATGTCTTGGCCCCTCCCACGATGATCCGGAACATCCAATCAACAAGCTGCAAGAAGCATGGAGGTGAGATGTCTTGAATATTTAGTGTCTTATATACTGATATTATCATCCAGGATGTCTTTGCTTTGTCTGTAATGGATTGCTTAGCTTTGCAGGCCGTCTGTTGATAAGCATTCTGTATAATACAGAGCAACTAATACTTGAATTAGTTGCTGCTCTTGTAACGAAAATGTCTTTATTTTTTAACTTTATTTTTTGTATCATTCAGGAGTGTACACTATCCTCCAGAAACCGCCAGTATTATGCTAATGGCCAAGATGGTAGCTCTTGTCAAGCAGGTCGTTAGTTTTTGTTACATCAATTGTAGTTGGTGTGAAATATTAAGAGTGCCAATGCTCACAATTAATGTTTCTTTTCCTCTTTCAGTCCAAAGATAAAGGACGCTGGCAGAGGCTCTTCTCGAACTTCTGTAGCCGTACAGCAAATGAAGAAGAAGAAATCGTTCATAAATTATTGGGAGAGAAGTTTCAGGTGAAGAGAGAGTCTGTTATCTCACTCTTTTATCCTGAAGCATCAGTGTTTTCAGCCCCATGTGTCTGTATGCGTGTTTTTAAAGTGTCTCTATCATGCTGCGCTCGGCCTCATCAGCTCCTGGCATGAACCATAACTTCTTTTTACATACTGACTGGAGAAATGAGTCTCATTTACATACTGGTGGAAAATAAACGATTTCATGACGTGAAACAGTACGCCGAGTTAAAGACGTTGTTCATTTAAAATGCTAAAAGCGTTTTGTTTTCTCAGGGACAGCTGGCCTTGCTGCATAATCTGTTTACCACAGCTCTGCATGATGACTGCCTCAGTCAGGTCAGTTGTGTTACACCTTCTGTTTACCCCAACAGTGCCTGAAGCGTGTGACAGAACCACTGCAGACACTGAAGTCAAATCTGCAGATGTGTGTAAAGTGAGTTTGTTCTGTGTCGTAGTGGTTTACTCCAGAGGGATTCCGCTCTCTGTTTTCACTCGTGGGGACCAATGGGCAGGGGATTGGAACCAGGTAAAATCTAACACAGATGTATCATCACTTTATGTGGCCGGTTAGATCTGTACACCAATTACTGTGATTACAGGTTTAAAAAACTGCTTAAAAATATTTTCCTGCATGTACTCTACAGCCTACAGTACTACAGCCTTATGTGTTAAATGTAAAGACTGGTGATTTGTTCAGGAAAAGCAGCTGTGGTTTTCTGCAGTGGTTTTGTTCTGATCTGTGTCTGCAGTTCTCTCAGTCAGTGGGTTCATGCATGTGATGCACTGGAGCTCCCCAGCCAGCAGAGGGCGCAACTAGACGCGTTTATTGACCAGCTGTACAAGGACATTGACAAAGGTTGATTTTTTTTTGTCTGAAATTTACATTTCACATACACTTGTCTGAACATTGATCTGTACACTTAAAAATATTGAACCCATCTGTATTTCTGACACCTGCTGCTTCAGCTGCTTCAGCTGCATCTGACACAGACACATTTCAGCACTTAGACAGCCATTGATCTGTCAGATATCATTGTTTTGTGCAGAAGTGATGAAAGGTGTCTGAAGATCACATTTTTCTCTTGTACAGAAACTGGTGATTTCCTCAACTGTGATGGCTCTGGTCTCTTCCTGCTGCAAAGCTCTTGTGAGAATTGTCTTTGTTCATATTGGCATATCTGTAGTTTATACAGCTGCGATATTTTAACCTTAACAAACCGTGCCTGTCTGCTCGCGCTGCAGAAGGAACGGGTAGGAACGGCAGGCGGCGGCTTGATGACCACAGTTTTCATTCATGTGTTTATGTATTTTGTGTTGAAAAGGGAAGTTTAGGACAGGACATATCAAAGGAAATGAAATCTATTCACTTTCACAGCCAATAGCCTTCAGTTTATAATAACCATGTAGCATGATTTGATACTTGCAAGATTGTCGCAGGTGGTATTGGGGCGGGACATTCTATCACAGAGAATTTGATTGGACAAAAATCTATGGCGTGCAAGATGAGTCACCAGTGTTTCCTGTCTCTTTATTTTCTTATGTTTAAATTTGTATATCTGATGGTAAATTACGTTTGTCAACTCTTAAAATTTGATGCCACTACCGTAGAGATGAAGAAAACAGAATAACCTAAATTATTGATTTATTTAATCTTTATTGTCATATTTTTTGTTGTCAAGGTAACCACAGCTGTGTTCCCAATTCAGAGGCATCTTTTCCTGACAACAACTTTCTCCTCCATCTCACCGCCCTGAGTGACATCAGCCCTGGAGAGGTCAGTGCAGATGTTCGGTAACAGAAGCTCCGCTGATGCTGTGAGGGGAGGGTCGTAATATTCAAAAACTCTGAGTATTTTACTGTCAGTGGGAATTACAGTAAAGATTCTGAGCAGTTTTGGCAGCTTGTCAGATAGATTGAGAAGGTCTGTGTGTGTCTGCTGTCGTGCTGGAGAGATAAAACACTGCTTTTTACCTCACACAGATGAATTCATTTCAGAGCTCAGATAGCCAGTAGATGTCAGCATGTTTTGAATTGTAAATCACTTTCAGTTTTGTCTTCATATTGTAGTCAACAGAAAAAAACCTTTTTTTTGTTTTCAAAAATTTGGTTTTCAAATTGTCAACTCGGTTTCAGAGTTTTGTTGTTGTTGTTTCCTGCAACGCTTCACCAAAACTTAAAGCGTCTGATCGGAATAAGAAAATAAATTTGGTGCAGGTTACACACAAATTCTGAAAAAGATACAAGAGGAATTGTATTTCAATAATTAAATGCAAATGTGCGCATCTGTATGCAGTAGACACTACGCGGCATGTCAAATTAAAATCTTTGTAAGATTTTCGCATTTCAGACAGATTTAACAAACATTGAAGATCTGCCAAGTGCTTTCAAAGCTTCCTGCAGTTCTGTGTCTTCAGAGAATCATTCAAAAACCCATTCTGATCACTTCTACAGACACAATGTATCGTTTAATTCTTCGTCATAATGTAAACTAGCTGTCGACAGATTAGCAGTCGAGTTCCTGCAGTTGAC